>JAFVLL020026002.1:11370-35880 GCA_021397915.2 Tor tambroides | reverse complement strand
TGTAAGTGTGAGTGTCCGTGTGTGTGTGTGTGTGTGTGTGTGTGTGTGTGTGTGTGTGTGTGTGAAATGAGCTCTGTTTGTGTCTTGTTTGTGTGTTAGCAGCTGTAGATCCAGCAGGTGGCGCTGTAAGGCATCAGATCAGTCAGTATCTGCTGCTGAAGTTCATGGTTTGTCCAGCAGATGTCAGGCTCGTCTCAAGGATGATGTTCCTTATTTCAGGTTTTAAAAATCATTTTCATACCATATTCATATCAGTGCAGTGATGTGAGTCTGTTTGAGCAGGAATCACTGCTTCTGTTCTGAGCTCATCATCATCAGTACATTTTATAATGATTTGCACATTTTAGCAAAGAAAGACATGTAAAATACAATAAAAATCAGTAAGCATGGCCTGTGCCATCTGTTATTACTTTACAGTCAACAGTCTTGTTTTTTTGGGTTGAGACACATATGACCGGACCAGAGCAGATTAGGACACTAGATGTTTGTCTCTAGTCATGATGATGATGATGATGATGATGATGCATCACATTGAAAATGTCTCGCTCAGTGAGATTGTTTAGTGCACATCATAGTCTATATGAACATAAACAGATTTACTGATGAATCTGAAGCAGTATTGTGTAACAGCATTTAATTGATTCCTTTAATTCAGTTTCACGCTGGTTTAGCAGGTACAGCTCTGGTCTGGTGATCCAGATGTTTCCGGTTCAGTCTGGTTTATGATACTCTTTCTCTATCAGCTCTTGAGCAACAGGCTTCAGCTCGGGTCACTCCAGCGTCAGCCATAAATGTGCATCTGCTAACTATTACTAACACCTGCTCTTCATCATCATCATCATCATCATCAGTGTGAATGTGCTGACTCACGATGCACATGTGCTCAAGAGACACAGAACACATGTTAAATTCAGTCTGTAGTTTCCAAAAGAACCCAGCTAACGTTGTGGCAATGTTCTCTCACAGTTATGAACAAACGTTCTTCCAGAAATGTTAATAGAATGTTTATTGAATGTTATCTGATCTTTAAAGTGACAGGTCACCCAAAAATGACCCAACAGAAGTTTTTTTTTAACACAGTTGTGATATTTTGAAGAATGTTGGGAACCAAACAGTGGATAAAAATAAAATGAAAGTCAATGGCTCAACACTTTTGTGCTCAACAGAAGAAAGAAACTCATACAGGTTTGGAACAACTTGAGGGTGAGTACATGATGACAGAATTATTATTTTCTGGTTCATTCATTGTGTATGGAATGTTTTTCTGAAATATATTGTTGGATGTTTGTCTGAGATTCAAAAGTAATATTTCCATAATGTTTTCAAAATTATAAAATGGAACGTTCCCCTTAATGTCATCATAACTGTTCACATAACCAAGAAAAAATGTGAGATTTTGAACATTAAAAAAAACATCAGCGTGACTGGAGAAGAACATGTGCGTATATTTAACTCATATCTTTGGTTTAGATCCGACTCAAACCGGATCAAGTTTGTGAGTTTGATTCAGAAGTTTGGACTCATAAAGCTGGCCTGGAGTGTTGAAATCTCTGTTAAACAGTTATTGGTGTGATAAGACGCTCTAGAATCCAATAAAGAGGGCGAGACGAACAGCGTGTTCGTTTCTGCTGAGTTCATGTTCACACAGAATCAGTCTGATAAGAGCTGGAAAACATGTTGTTCCTGAAGAGCTCGACTGAACCTGCTCTTCTGTGACACATAAACACCTCATCATCCCACACAACAACCAGAAAAATACTCACATCTCAATCACACGGCAAAAACTTCATCTGATCACATTTGGGAGTCAGACAGGAATGAAACAGCAAGAAAATTATTATTGACTAGTTGCATCTATTTGGTTATATTTAAATAATCTTATTTTCAAAATGCGTTTATTCAGATTGCCTAGAATCTGCATAAATTAATAAGGATAAACATGGTCAGTATAGCTAACAAAAAAAGTTTGATATTAAGTTATGAAAACTTTACTACTGAATGATCTCTGAATGTTCAATTCTTTTTTAATGTGTTATACATTTGCAAGCACAATTATATTTAGAAATTCTTGAAGCTATATGTGACTCTGGAGCACAAAAGCAGTCTTAAGTCGCTGGGGTATATTTGTAGCAATAGCCAACAATACATTGTATGGGTCAAAATTATCCATTTCTCTTTTATGCCAAAAATCATTAGGATATTAAGATCATGTTCCATGAAGATATTTTGTAAATTTCCTACCGTAAATATATCAAAACTTCATTTTTGATTAGTAATATGCATTGCTAAGAACTTCATTTGAACAACTTTAAAGGAGATTTTCTCAATATTTTGATTTTTTTGCACCCTCAGATTCCAGATTTTCAAATATTGTCCTATCCTAACAAACCATACATCAATGGAAAGATTATTTATTCAGCTTTCAGATCATGTATAAATCTCAATTTCACAAAACTGACCCTTATGACTGGTTTTGTGGTGCAGGGTCACATCTCTTTTCTCTGAAAGCAGTGCAGAACAGAGTTATGTAATGAATGAATGAATCCTGACTCGGCTGATCTTTGCTCTGGTTTCTTCATCATCATGGACGTCATCCAACATATTTCTGCTTCCCTAGAAAGTCTGGTATTTGGCAGCAGCACAATACTGACGTTACATGAGGCTCAAGCCTGAGAGCGTGCCCCAGTTACCCAGCATGCTCTGCTGCGGACCGATAACGCTCAGCTTTGAAGTTTCTGCTGTCAGGCTAAACGCGTGAGCAGCTCGTCACATCCGGCTCTATCTCTCACACGAGCAAATACTGACCAAACATCAGTGGGAATGAACGTCAGCAGAGACACTGAGCTTCACGCGGAGGTCAGGAACCTCAGGAGCCTCCAACAGAGCGGAACAATCTATTCAAGTTCATTACAATAAAGTGCAGTACATTATATTTAAACATTCAAATGATAAAATACATGTGCAACACTGCAAAAGTTCGTATTTTTGTCTCGTTTTCTAGTAGAAATATCTAAACATTCTTGAATCAAGATGCATTTACTTGACAAGTAAAATGACTTAAGATATTACGTCTTGTTTTTTGAAAAAAAAAAAGATCAAAATCTTGTTAGTTTTTGCCTAAAACAAGCCAAAATATTCACCAATGGGGCAAGAAAAATCATCTTAATTCAGAGGCTAAACAAGATGATTTTTCTTGCTGCATTGACAGATATTTTTGCTTTTTTTAAGCAAAAACCAACAAAACTTGGATTTTTTTTTTTTTTGATAAAGTCATTTTACTTGTAAAATAAATGCATCTTGATTTAAGAATTTTTAGATATTTATACTAGAAAACAAGACAAAAATACTAAGAAAGAAAAGCAGTGAACATAACATGCATCATATTTCTTTACTCTTCTTTCAAAACTGTAATAAAAACAATTTTTAATTAGTGCCATAAATAAATAAATGAATAAATAATATATTTTTCCTCATTTATTCATGTTGTTTCCATTAAAAGATTATCTTGAATAAGTATTAAACATTAAAACATTGCTTGAGTAAGTATTGAGTTCAAGTTTTTGTCAGTAAAAAAAAATTACAATTTAACTACCAAAAATAAAATAATTGAAAAATTGCAATTAATCTCAGAGAAGGCTTTGTGTTCTAATCTAGTCGTCTATACAGCTGGCATTGTGTATTATGAATATTGTTGCATTTGTTCCACTTCACTGATTTGGATTAAAGCATAAATGTAAATATTAATTAATTGCATAAATGAGTTGACAAGCATAGTTTCTGTCCATAAAAAGTTTGGGGGAAAAAGCAGCTTTGTTGATTTCAGCTGATCTGACTGACATAAAATATTAAATCTGCAGAACATCAAACTTTGCTGCTCATTGCTGCTCAGTTTATTAATATTAGATATGCTTTTATCAACAATTTTCTCACAATATCTAATATTTCTGTGGAGTTCAGTTTCAGTTTCTGCTTCAGTTCTTCATTTGTGCTGTTATTCTGTGATGATCTGAATGAAAGAGTTATATATATATATATATATATATATATATGAGTCCTGAGGGGGCGTGTCCTTCAGTCAGGGACGCTCTGATTGGTGGATGTTCTGCATTCTCTTCTGTAATGAGTTTATTGGTGGTTTTATGAATAATCCTGACAGGTTCAGCTGCTTCAACAGCTTGTTATATTCTGGTGATTATTCCTGTCTCATTAATGCTGTACTTTACCGTGTTCATCATGTATTTCTGATCACCTCCTAATATTCATCTGAAGATCAGCTGCTCCTGTGTTTCTGAAGGGAGACCTAGTAAAGAAAACCTAACCTTAACCCTTCAAACACTAGAACATGGAACAGATGTGTGTCTTGTTTTCCAGTGCAAATGTCTTGATTGTTATTTACAAGCACAATTAGCTACTTAGAAAGTCTTGTTGATATTGATCAAAATTAAAACAAGAGCAAATATCTGCCAAAGGGCTCAGAAAAATCATCTCAGTTAAAAGGGAAAACACTTTTTCATTCCTTTTTGACAGATATTTGTTCTTGTTTTAATCATAAACTCATTTGATTTGGTTCAGTTTCTCAGAAAGCTATAATATCTTCACATTGAACCTCCAGTAAATGTATGTATCTTGATTTAATGATGTTTAGATTGACTTCATTTGAGACTTTCTGCTCAGATTTAAGAGCTTTTTAAGATTTTAATTTGTGGAAGGGCAAATTATGACAACTTTTTTTCTCTTCTTTTTCATGTTTCCTATTTTTCCTAGTTATAATGTGTTTATAGTTCAAATGTCTTATATTTTCTTGATCTTCAGACTGAAATGTTTATAAAAAAATCACATTTTATCATTAGTCTGTCAAAAGCCAAGTTATTTCACACATAACTGTATTAAAATGTGAATAATTCTCTGTAACACTGTGATCAAGCAGAGAAAAACACTGGATAAACGTTTAATAACTTTATTAATACCTTTGAAGACTGACATCAAAAGCCATCATAGAAATACAAAAATAATTTAGAAAGATGAAATGGTTAAAGTTATTAGCTATAAAGTCTCCAGCTGAATATATAAATGTGAACATGGATATTTTGCATCAATAATTTATAAGGTTAAATAACAAACAGTCCTTTAATATCTTTAATGTCTTCAGTACGTCATCAGATCTTCTGTCCGACTCAGATCAGGCTAAAAACATCTCAAAACCTCCAAAATATCACCTCTTACACTGCAAAACATGTATTTTTTGTCTTGTTTTCTAGTATAAATATCTAAAAATTCTTGAATCAAGATGAAATTACTTCACTAGTAAAATGACTTAAGTCTTATTTTCTGAAAAACTTATCAAAATTATGTTATAAGCAAAAATTTCTGCTAGAGGGGCAAGAAAAACAATCTTGTTTAGGCTTAGAATTACGATTATTTTTCTTAACCCACTGACAGATTTTTTTTCTTGTTTTAAGCAAAAAAATGTTGATAGTTTTTCTGAAAAGAAGAATTAATGCCTTGTCAAGTAAATGCATCTTGATTTAAGAATGTTAAGATATTTACACTAGAAAACAAGACAAAAACACAAAGTAAGGAAATCATTTTTTGCAGTGTGGATCCGTGTCCGAGTGTTGTTTCTCACAGCCGTGCGACTCTCTGCTCCAGCAGCTCCAGCTGCGTCTCCATCTCCTCGGGCAGGTCTTCGTTGACCTCGCGCTGGAAATACGCTCTGATGTCCTCCACCTCCTGGGTCCAGAAGTCTGCTGAGATGCTGAAGAGCTCGGCGAGGTCCAGGTCCTCCGGCAGGCCGCGGAGGTTCAGAGCGCCGGCCGAGGGAACGAACCCGACCGCGGTGGACGTCGCTCCAGCTTCGCCGTCGATCCTGCCGAACATCCACTCCAGAACCCGGACGTTCTCTCCGAATCCGGGCCACAGGAAGCGTCCGGAAGAGCTCTTGCGGAACCAGTTGACGTGGAAGATCTTGGGCAGTTTAGCATTGGGCTGCTGCTCCATACTCAGCCAGTGAGACAGATACTGACCGAAGTTATAGCCGAAGAACGGACGCATGGCGAACGGGTCGTGCATGATCACTTTACCTGAAAACAAACACAAACGTCTTTTAATATTCAGTCAGTTTCATTTATTTGCTGCAATGTGACACATACATAACAGAGTGCATTACTGCTGAACAGCGCTGGCATTTTTCCATTCATTTTTCACATAGAGATTTTAAAAAAGTCTTTGTTAAAGCATTAAAAGCCATGAATCAAACCAACCAGCTACGAGGAGAACACACCACAAACTTTGATTTGAAGCACAAAAGTATTTGAAAATTGGAAGAAAAGATAAAGATACAAGACTGTGAACTTAAAGGCTAATGAGGGATTGAAGCATTGCAAATGATAGAATTAAATTAAAAACAATAGAGAAATATAAAACTACTCATTTAGAGTCACTGACAACATCTATAGAAACGTTTTGTAATATGTTTACTGCAAAATATGTATATATGCATGCATATAATATATGCATATTTATAATGTGCTAAAGAAACAATATCTTTAAGTTTTATATATCTGTAGAAATAATACATTTTTAAGTTTTGCTATAAGTTTATCGCAATATAGATATGCATATTTATTATATAACATCCAACAGAAACAATATTTTTAAGTTTTATATCTATAGAAACTATATTTTAAGTTTTGCAATGAGTTTATAGCAATATTGCAATATATATATATATATGCATATTTATAATATAACCTGTTATTGAAACAATATTTTTAAGTTTTATATCTATAGAAACAATTTATTTTAAGTTTTGCAATAAGTTTATTGCAATATTGCTATATGTATATATGCATATTTATAATATAACATGCTACAGAAACAATATTTTTAAGTTTAGGTTTTGCAATAAGTTTATTTATAATATAACATGCCATAGAAACAATAATTTTCATTTTTATATAGAAACAGTATATTTTTATATATTTATATAAGTTTTGCATTAAGTTTATTGCTATATATATATATATATATATGGATTATGTTTTGGCATGATTTGTTCAATTTGATTCTCTGATCGGTGAATTTTCTGCACAGCATTTTTTGCCACAAATTCTGCTGTTAATCGTGATTTTTTAAATATTCAGTGGAATAATGTGAGCAAACAGCTTGATTAACGACCTCTGAGCTCACAGAGAAACCCCTGAGTGGGATGTGAGTGTAATCTGACCTCTGTGTTCAGCAGCCGCCGTGGCTTCGGATCTCATCACGGCTCCCACAAACACTCCGTGAGCCCAGCTGAGGGCCTCGTAGACCAGAGGGACCCCCTGAGGCCGCCGTCCGCCGAAGATGACCGCCTCGATGGGGACGCCTTCAGGAGACTCCCACTGCGGGTCGATGATGGGGCACTGAGCGGCCGGCGTGCAGAAGCGTGAGTTAGGATGAGCGCAGGGTTCTCCTGGAGGACAGACGTCAATAGTCACTTTTATATACAGCGGTGGCCAGAATGATTAAAACACTAGTATTACCACCAGCTTTTTAAGTTTTTAAGTCAGTTATTTCTATCTTTTGCTGTAGTGTGTCAGCAGGAAATATCAGTTTACATTTCCAGACATTCATTTAGCCATTAATTGTAATAATCCAGTGAGATTTTTGTGCTCCACACAGAGATCTGATCTGATCATCATCAGTCTGTCTGGAATGACATGAAGAAACAGAACAAACTGAGACTGACTAAATCCAGAAGAACTGATGCTTCAAAAAAGCTCCCTGCAAAGCTACAGTACTGTTGAAAGTTTAGGCACTTGTGTAAAAATGTTGTAAAATGAGGATGCTGTCATAAATAGATTTTCTTTATCAATTAACTTCTATTAACTGAATGAAATCAACATTTGGTGTGAGCATCTTTGTGTTTAAAGCAGCTTTTGCTCTAGCTGCACTTGCTCATAGTTTCTCAGGAGCTTTGCAGGAGGTTTCTTGAAGCATCAGTTCTTCTGGATTTAGTCTGTCTCAGTTTGTTCTGTTTCTTCATGTCACTCCAGACAGACTGGAATGTTCATGAATTATAACAGTTTAAGTTTGGACTGTGCACTTTCATGTCTATGTTCAAAAAAAGTTAAGGTGTTAATTCCAGGCTGCAGCAAAGTCAGATTGTGCAGAGGACTCTCAGTGAGACGAGACCTACCGTCCTCAGGCGTCCACGGCCGGTTCTTCCAGGAGGTCAGCGTCTCGCCAGCTGGCAGATCCTCATCCATGCCCTCCCAGTAAACCCCGCCGTCGCTGGTCTCGGCCACGTTGGTGAAGATGGTGTTCTGGTGGATGGTGGCCATTGCGTTCGGGTTGGTCTTGGTGGAGGTTCCTGGAGCCACACCGAAGAAGCCGTTCTCTGGGTTGATGGCTCTGAGATTGCCTTCAAACACAAGAGCAGAGAACATCAGTGGATGAGCAAGAACATCTCAACATCACCCATTACTGTTATAACTTCATATGTGACCCTGGACCACAAAACCAGGCGAAAGGGTCAGTTTTTTAAAATTGAGATTAATGCATCAAATAAGCTTTCCATTGATGTATGGTTTGTTAGGATAGGACAATATTTGAAAATCTGGAATCTGAGGGTGCAAAAAAATCTAAATACTGAGAAAATCACCTTTAAAGTTGTCCAAATGAAGTTCTTAGCAATGCATATTACTAATCAAAAATTTATAAAATATCTTCATGGAACATGATCTTTACTTAATATCCTAATGATTTTTGGCATAAAAGAAAAATGGATAATTTTGAGCCATACAATGTATTGTTGGTTATTGCTACAAATATACCTGTGCTACTGAAGACTGCTTTTGTGCTCCAGGGACACATATAGTATGATTTGTATGAGCATCATTGATCTGTACCTTCTTTGTCGAACTTCATCCAGGCGATATCGTCTCCGACACACTCCACCTTCCAGCCGGGCAGCGACGGCTTCATCATGGCCAGGTTGGTCTTTCCACAGGCGCTCGGGAACGCCGCTGCGAAGTACTTCTTCTGTCCCGCCGGGTTAGTGATGCCCAGGATCTGCAGAAACACACGTGTATGTCACTCGTTTGGGAGGAAAGAGAATCAACAGGAGAATTATCTGTGAGTATGAATCAATCTTCATGCAATAAATCAGTTAATTATTCTCATGCTTTTTAGTGTTAAAGCAATTGTGCATCTGCAGATATTTTTATTTGCATTCAGCTTTAATGCATTTACTTTACATTTATGCATTTAGCAGATGCTTTTATCTGAAGTGCATAATATATATATACAGTTTGTTACCTGTTTTTGCAAGAAATTTATATTATTTTGCTTTGCATGATCCTATCCACCTTATTTTTAATGTAATAGCAGGTGAAGGCATTTTTAACTTGTGCAAAGCTTTCCATTTTTTTTTTTAGCTGTATAAAAAAGCCAGTTATGCTGCTTAATATCACAAACTGGTATTTCTTTTATTATTTCAGTTATATTATTCTTATTTTATTTTGTTTTATTTTAATTTATTTAAAATGTTGATATGTTAATATATTATTTTTTATTTTAATTTATTTAAATGTATTACATATATATATATATATATATATATATATTTTTTTTTTTTAAATTATAAAATCATAAACAATAAAAGGTTTTACCATTTACTGCACTGTTCTGTAGTATTTACTGAAAGCAGCTAATTAATTAAATATTTGCACTAAACAAAAAATTAATTAATTAATAAATTAAATTAATTAAAAATGTAAATATGAAGCACAGATGATTTCTGTTTTTCTGGCTGGCACTGATATTTCAGACTAATTCTTCTGTGAGTGTCTCGAGCTGAGTTAAGGCTCATCTGGATGTGGTTAGTGCTGGTCTGGACTGAGTTTATTTCTGGTGGTCAGGATGATCTGTGTGTTTCTGACTGACCAGCATGTGTTCGGCCAGCCAGCCCTCCTCTTTAGCGATGCGGGACGCGATGCGGAGAGCGAAGCACTTCTTCCCCAGCAGCGAGTTTCCTCCGTATCCGCTGCCGAATGACACGATCGTCCTCTGGTCAGGGATGTGAGCGATGAGCGTGAGATCCGGGTTACACGGCCAGTTATTGACCAGCGGCTCTAAACACAGAACATGAGGGTCAGTCTCTACTCTAATGACTGATGACCCTGTTGAAAAAACAGCATATGCTGGTTAGGTATGTTTTGAAGGTTTGAGCTGGTCATGTGTAGGGTTGGGAATCCAAAATCAATTCCAATTCCAGAATCAGATACTTGTTGTAAAATTAAAATTTCAATTCCACCTATCAATTCCTGTACACGCATCTTTTTTTTTTTTTTTAGGTGGTGAAAAGGGGCTGTTAAAAAATGTATTTGTCTTTGAATCATTCATTCAAAAACACTGAATCATCCAGTAATGAAAGGAGTCAATCTTGAGTGAGTCACTGAATCATTCAGAAATTCCATCAGATTTTGTTTACTTGTCTAACATTTTTTTCTTCAGAATTGTGAGAGAACTACAACCTCCATTTGAAAATAAATTAAATAAAAAATCTCAGTTTATCCAGAATCGTGCGGCTCTATTTTGCACACAAACAGCTCTTAATCCAGCTTTTATGGAGCCGGCTGATTTTTGTTCATGGTGTTCAGCAGCAATTAAATGTTTTACAAAAAGAGACACGGAATATGTTTGGTATCTAAATGTTTTTTTAACCACACTGGAATTGAAACTGGGAATCAGTAAGAATCAGAATCAATAATCAGAACGGGAATTGAAATTGGAATTGATCAAATTCAAACCATACCCAACCCAAGTCATGTGCCTTTCCTAAGCAACTCAGGACCAGCAAAAAAAGGCTTATCTTACTTCAAAATATCTAAAAATTCTTAAATTAAGATGCATTTACTAAATAATGACGTAAGATATTTAGACTTGTTTCCAGGAAAAAAAAATTAAGTGAATTTTGCTTAAACTTTACCAGTGGGGCAAAACAAGATCAAGTCGCAGATAATTTTACTTGTTTTGAGCAAAATGCACTTAATTTGTTTTTTTTCCCTGGAAACTTATGTTATTTTGCTTATCTAATAAATGCATCTTAATTTAAGAATTTTTAGATATTTTGACTAGAAACAAGACAAAAATACTAAGTAAGAAAAGCCTTTTTTTGAGTGCGGGGAGGACTGGAGTGAAGGATGAAGAGCTCGTACTGTTGAGGGGCAGCGGGCAGCCGACGGAGTGCAGACAGCGCACAAACTCTCCGTTCCCCAGCACGTTTAGCACAGCTTTACCCACGCGCGTCATGATCCTCATGCTGGCCACTACATAGGGAGAGTCGGTCAGCTCCACGCCGATCTTAGACAGCGGAGAGCCCACGGGACCCATGCTGAACGGGATCACGTACATCACTCGACCTGCACACACACACACACAGCGCTCTTAAAGTGACAGTTCACCCAAAAATCAAAATTACCCCATGATTTACTCACCCTCAAGGCATCCTAGGTGTATATGACTTTATTCTCTCAGATGAATCCAATCGGAGATATATTTAAAAATGTCCTGGCTCTTCCAAGCTTTATAATGGCAGTGGATGGGTGTTATTTTTCAGTAGTCCAATAAAGTGCATCCATCCATAATTAAAAGTGCCTCACACGGCTCCAGGGGATGAATAAAGACCTCTGATAGCAAATCGATGCGTTTTTGGAAGAAAAATAACTATATTTAAAACTTTAGAAATGCGTCTGATAACTGTCGTATGTTGCACAGTTAGTGCAAGCTACAGATTACTGTATATAAATTTATATTTTTCTTACAAAAACACATGGATTCACTACAGGAGGCGTTAATTCACCCCCGGAGCCATGTGAGGCACATTTGATTATGGATGGATGCACTTTATTGGACTACTGAAAAATAACACCCATCCACTGCCATTATAAAAAGCTTGGAAGAGCCAGGACGTTTTTAAATGTAACGTCATAAACACCTAGGATGGCTTGACGGTGAGTAAATGATCTAATCATCTAATTTTCATTTTTGAGGATCTGCTGCTTCTCTACCTTTCATGCATCCCGGGAAGCGCAGGTTCATGGCTTTGTCCCATTCCTCCGGGGACATCCAGCGTCCGAGCTGACTGACCCCGCCGTCTGGCGGAGAGGGAACCGTGTCTCGCCGCTCCGGCGTCACGATCACCGTCTTACTCTCCACACGAGCCACGTCCCGCGGGTCTGTGCGCGCCAGCCAGCTGAGATAGACACCAGACACCGGTCAATGCACAGATCTGACCTCACACACACGCTCTTATATTACAGTACTCATTCAGCCTGAATATGAAACATTTGAAAAATCTGTAAAAAGGCATCTCTTTTACTGATGCACGAGCTCCAGTGAAAGAGTGGAAGCATTATCAATAAATCCCTATCTGGAGATTACTGTATAATAGAGAGGGTAATTGCTCCTGATAATGTCGTGTGTTTTCTATCAGCAATGTCAAAGTTTCAAATGAACCACTTTTTTGAACTAATAGATCAAACAGAGTTGCATTCGATTCAGTTTGATTCATTCGGACAGTTCACTCGCAACAGTTTGTCACATTGTAACGGGATACTTTCTAAGACAGTGCTGGATGCAGGATTGTCATATTTCTTGCAACTCTACATGCAAATGTCTTCTATTGTTTGTCAATGATGAAGCAGCTCTATTACTAAAGAATAACTCTGTACTGTAGATAAAAGCACTTATACAGTAGCCTATCCATAACTATATCAAAATATGATGTGACTCAGTACCAAAGAGAGCTTAGAAACACTTTAAATCAGATCATTTTCATGCAATTTGTAGCAGATTTTGTTTTGGTACCACAAAGCTGCTTCATCCTATGAAAGCTTGTTTCTATAAAAAGGTAAAACATTTAAAAAATGTAGTTTTTACTTGTACAATTTTGACTTTTTCCCTCACAATTTTGAGTATATATCTTACATTAGGATTTATTCCTCATAATTCTGAGTAAGTTATCATCATGCAATTGTTTATATCTTGAAATTCTGACTTTATCTCTCAGAATTGTGATTTATTTATATCATGTGATGTATATATCTCACATTTCTGGATTTATTCTGGAGTTATCATCATGCAATTGTTTTTTTTTCCTTATAAGTGTGAGTTTATATCATGCAATTCTGACTTTATCTCTCAGAACTGTGAGATAAAAAGCGATTGTTTTATGCTGCGGTGTGAATGTGCTTCCACATCCTCCAGAGCTGAGCAAGAGTGTAATTAAACTTTACTCTCATACTGCTGCAGCGGTGATAATCAGAACACAGTTCAGCAGGCGCTGTGAACGCAGTGATGTGAGAGCGCTCGTACCAGTTGTTGTATTTGCGCAGTCTCTTGATGACTCCCTGCTCCTCCAGGAGACGCAGCACGGAGCGGTTCTCCTCCTCGGAGCCGTCGCAGATGTGCAGAGCGTCCGGCTGACACAGCTTCACGCTGCTGTCGATGAACTCTCGCAGAGACGCGCTCAGAGACGCCAGATCTCCCTGCAGCACGCGAGCGCTGGGCTGGTTCTGGGACTGCAGCTGAGGAGGCA
This sequence comes from Tor tambroides, assembly GCA_021397915.2. Taxonomy (NCBI): domain Eukaryota; kingdom Metazoa; phylum Chordata; class Actinopteri; order Cypriniformes; family Cyprinidae; genus Tor; species Tor tambroides. The sequence continues at coordinate 22,298 of JAFVLL020026002.1, read as the reverse complement.
TGGTGCTGACGGAGCGATTACCGCGGTAAAAACAGAGGAGTCCAGGGGCCACACAGGAGCCTACAGCAACAGCACAAACACAGATCAGCTTAATGATGTGCTTCACCTATAATATGAGCACTCTATTCATACATGCTATAACTCTATGTGACCCTGAAGCACAAAACCAGGGTCAGTTTTGAGAAATTGAGATTTATGCATCATCTGAAGCTGAATAAACATCTTTTCATTGATGTTGGACAATATTTGGCTGAGATACAACTATTTGAGTCATAACATAATGATGCCCGTGCAAATCATTAGCTAATGATTAATTAAAGCAGAGAGCTGGAAGTTTAAAGGCATGGCTTCGACTCAATGTGGTAATTAACATATGAATGCACACTATTAGATAATATATTATGTCATTAGGGAATTAATACATTATGACACATTTAACCAATAACAATTTATTGATTACTTAATCTATGAATCATATCAAATGTTCATTTGTTCAGTTGATATATTTACAGTAAGAAATTTGCAAAATATCTCCATGGAACATGATCTTAATATCCTAATGATTTTTGGCATAAAAGAAAAATGGATAATTTTGACCCATACAATGTATTTATAAATATACCTGTGCTACTTATGACTGCTTTTGTGCTGCAGGGACACATATAATGAATTATAATAATTCAGTACAATACAGCAATAATATTAATATGTATAACCACTATAATATTCACAGAATACAACACAAGTTTTACCTTTAGTGTAATAGAAGTGCTTTGATTCAGCAGCTCTTCATCAGTCAGTGAGGATGAGGAGGGTCATCAGTGTTCTGCTCAATGTGTGGACACTTGCTCTTATATACAAGACAGAGCTGAGGAGGAGGAGGCAAAGACACACACACACACGCATCGTACGTAACTCCAGTTAATCATTGAGTCATTTCACTTTGTGGAAATACTCGATCTGACCTGAACCTAACCTGACCTTTGACCCGCTCCGGTGTGATGCAACAGCTGAACTTGCGGCATCACTCGGTGACGTCATGCGCCGCTGCGGCTCTGATTGGTCGCTGAGCTGGAGGCTCGTCTGGACTCTTACTCAGCATTTAGTGACATTGAACATGAATCGTGTGATTAATTATTCAAATACGCGCCTCGACAACATGTTATAAAACACAATTCTTGTGTTTAGATGCATTTAACGCAATGATGTCTGTCGTTTCTGTTTCTAAATGAGTTCAGATTCTCCTTATCAGAAGAAGATTTAAGCCGTTCAGATAAAGTGAACTGGAGTGTGTTAATCTGGAGTGTGTTAAAGTTGTTAATTACAGTGTGTTCTGCTCTGAATTCTGCAAATAGGAAACAGTTAAATACAAGAAATATCAATAAATCAAAAAAAAAAAAAAAAAGGCAAGTGGAGGATAAACTGACAATCCAGATCATTTTAGGCCAAATTCCTTCTAAATATTATCAGTAGAAATATCAAATAAATTAACAATACTGCTAACAAAAAAATGTTCCATTTAAGTTATGAAAAAGTTATCTCTGGCTTCCAGATTGTTTTTTGTTTTTTTTAAACATTTTGTCAAACGTTACATTGTATCATTTTTCAAACATTATGGGAATGTTACTTTTGAATTTTTGGAACATGTAACATTTTTTAAATGTGAGATGAACGTCAAACTTAAACGTTTCAGAAAAAAGTTCCATAAACAATAGATAAGATTTTTTTTTTAAACATTATTGTGAACCAGAAAACTTTGAACAAATGTTCTGTTAATATTTCTGGAAAAATATTTGTTCATAAAGTTCTGTGATGCGTGGAGAAGTTTGACTATATTTTATGTATTACTGGAATTATATATATTTTTTAAAAGAAAGCAATTTGGCTTTTTTCTGCAGATCAGCTACCATTAAAAACAAGAATATGAATCTGAAATATGAAGGAATGGGACGTGGTGTGAGCCGTCAGAAGATGAAAACAAACAAATTAACACATGCAGAAGATTACGTGACACGCTAATCTGAAGACTTGTGCTTGTTTTGGTTAAAGACCCTCTAAAGCACAAGCTCAAGTCACAAGGAGCGCAAAAACACACAGATAATATTCATTCATTGCTGACGGTGTGTGTTGCAAGATAAGCACTGTAACACTTGTTAATGAACACATCCACTGATAACCTTCTGACTTCTGCAGATGTTTGTGAAGTAAAAGCTGGAACGCTCTTTGAACCCCTCGCCGCTCGTCTGAAGAGCTGAAGTGATGAGCAGAATGTGACGTGATATTCAGACTCAATACTGCCACATGTTTACATGACACACAATCTCTAGAAGAAGTGACACAAGTCAGTGTGTAAGCATTTGATCAGCAGCTGTTTTAGTATCAGCAGTTATGATATATGAACAATTCACAGATAACAATCCCATGTTCCCATGAACAGCAATCCAGCTCAGAGCCTCGAGTCACAGTTGTTTCTACAGCATTATATATGATATAGATTGTTTTAAAGCAGCTCCACAGGAAAACAACAGTGTTAATGTTATAAAATGCATCAATTTCAGCTGTAAAGCAGCTCTACGGTGTCATTAATTAGATCAATGTCAATCATGTGAATTATGGGGAACAGCAAATGTGCAAAAATACTTTGACAATACCATGTACACTGATGATATCACCATGCATCTTTATTTTCAACCATGTGATGGATCATATTCATTTATAATAGTATTTGACATGGTAGGCTACTCCAGAGAATACTAGGTCGTGCTTGAAAACCCATAATGATGCCATGGTAGCTCTTAATGAAATCATATCCCAGACTAGCATCTGAATCCAAACTGCTGGTTTAAAGCAGCTAAACTGGTTTTGTTGTCGTCGAGCGCCACCTGCTGTTCAAATCCGGACAGTGCCTTTATTTAATACAGACTTTTAAAAACAGCATATTCAGATGTAAACACAAAAACTATTATTTAGAATTTGATTTTAAGCAAAGAGTGTAGCAGTTGTTGCACAACGCCCTGAATATCTTTAAAAAAGTGCAGAATGTTGGTTTTATTTTGATTTTTAATTGTATAATTTAGAATATTTAATTAGTTGTCATATTTTAAATAACACTAAATATGTAAACAAACATCATTTGTATCAAAAGTGATGATAAAGACATTTATAATGTTACAAAAGATTTCTATTTCAGATAAACGCTGTTCTATTGAACTTTCTATTCATCTGTGAATCCTGAACAAAATTTCTACTCTAACATAATAATAATAATAATAATAATAATAATAATAATAATAAATGTTTTTAAAGCAGCAAATAAGAATATTAGAAAGATTTCTGAGGATCATGTGACTGGAGTAATGATGCTGAAAAATCAGCTTTGAAATCACAGGAATAAATTATATTTTAAAATATATTCAAATAGAAAACAATTATTTTAAATAGTAAAAATATTTCAAAATTGTACTGTTTTGCTGTATTTTGGATCAGTTGTTGCACGACGCCCTAAATATCTTTAAAAAAAAAAAAAGAAGTGCAGAACGTTGGTTTTATTTAGATTTTTAATTGTATAATTTTAATTTAAAATATTTAATTATTTATAATATTTAAATAACACTAAATATGTAAACAAATATGTTCAAATCGATCAATTAAATTAAATTGATCAAAAGTTAATGTTAAGATAAATTAAGACAAATGCTGTTCTTTTGAACTTTCTATTCATCAAAGAAACCTGAAAAATTCTACTCAGCTGTTTTCAACATAATAATCATATTATTAACAATAATAAATGTTTTTAAGCAGCAAATAAGAATATTACAATGATTTCTGAGGGTCATGTGACTGGAGTAATTATGCTATAAAATCAGCTTTGAAATCACTGCAATAGACTATAGTTTAAAACATACTCAAATATTAAACAGTTATTTTAAATAGTAAAAAAAAAATCAAAATTGTACTGTTTTTGCGGTATTTTGGATCAGTTGTTGCACGACGCCTTAAATATCTTTAAAAAGCGAAGAACGTTGGTTTTATTTTGATTTTTAATGGTATAATTTTATTTAAAATATTTAATTATTTGTAATATTTTAAATAATTGTTAATATGTAAACAAATACGTTCAAATCACCCCGACGGTGCAGCACAGAATCATTCCGGCGCGACATTAACTCGATCTTCCGTTCCGCCTGAGATTCGTTCCGCGGGTCCACGAGTCAGACGCGACCCGAGTCATGAGCGCCGATAATTCGCGTCCAGATGCTCTGCTGCCGCTACGAAACCTCTGTAACTCCGTGAAATGCAGCAGGGATCGAGTGAGAGGTAAGATGGGATCCTGTCACGTTACTGAACGACAGACTTTAACTGTGTTTGTGTGACGGCTAACGGCTAACAGCGCAACAATCACACATTTACTCTAATGTAAACAACACAAACCCGCCAAACTCACACACAAAGAGTTAAACTTAATTGTGTTTACATCCTTTCTGATGCTAAGAGCCGGTAATTAGCAGGTTAGTGTTCTAGTCATGATGTTTACTGTCATTTAACAGACATGTTGAATGTGTGATCCGTTAACTAGCACTGTCAAACCATTAATCGCGATTAATCACCTCCAAAATAAAAGTTTTTGTTTACATAATATGTGTATGTGTACTGTGTATATTTATTATGTATATATAAATACTCACGAACACAGTGTATATTTTGAAAATAGTTACATATTTATACATTTATATTAGTGCTGTCAAACGATTAATCGCGATTAATCGCATCCAAAATAAAAGTTTTTGTTTACATAATATATGAGTGTGTACTGTGTATATTTATTATGTATATATAAATACAAACACATGCATGTATATATTTAAGAAAAATATGTTGTTTATATATTAAAAAATATTTATATATATAAAATATAAGAATATGAATATATAAATTAGTGCTGTCAAATGATTAATCGTGATTAATCGCATCCAAAATAAAAGGTTTTATTTACATAATATATGTATATGTACTGTGTATATTTATTATGTATATATAAATACTCACGCACACAGTATATATTTTGAAAATATTTACATATTTATACATTTATATATTCATATTATTATATTTTATATTATATCTAATATATAAACATACATAACATTTTTCTTAAATATATACATGCATGTGTTTGTATTTATATATACATAATAAATACACACAGTACACACATACATATATTATGTAAACAAAAACTTTTATTTTGGATGCGATTAATCACGATTAATCGTTTGACAGCACTAAAAAAAAACTAAAGGTAACTGAAAATCTCAGGTAACTGAAGTTGTTGTACAGTGTTTACCTGCTGTGTTATTCCTGACTCTTAAATATCAAACAGACATGAATTGATTGTAATGTGAAGCTCTCAGAGTCTTATGAGTATTTTCTGGGTGTTTTATGTCTTTGTATGATTTCAGACGGAGAGTCGAATGAAAGCAGCGGGTCGTTCAGCTTGTCAAACTTCTGGGAGATTCTGAGTTCAGTGTTTATGATCATCATCTTTCATCTGAATATCGTTTGACTTCATAACGACTCACTCCTGTTTTTCCTCATTTCACAGATGAAGCTGTTAAATCAGCGTCTCAAGAAGCAACAAAACTCAGCGTGATGTTCTCCAAGCCGCCGCTGCCATCAGAGGAGGTGCGTCTGACCCCTTCAGACTGACCTTTGACCCCTTCAGAATATGAGTATAACACTAGCTGTCATGTAACGGTGTTGTTCTGGTTCTCCTCGCTCCAGGGTTGTGTGAAAATAGCCGAATCTGTTCAGAAGAGCGTGCTGACGTTGACTACAGTTTATTTTTGGTTACCAAAGAGCCAAGGTAACTATGACACTAATGCTAAACCAGCTGGTTTATATCTCTAGAAACTAACCTACACTAGCAGTCAAAAGTTTTTGAACAGTAAGATTTTAAATGTTTTTTAAGGAAGTCTCTTCTGCTCACCAAATCCTGCATTTATTTGATCCAAAATACAGCAAAAGCAGTAATATTGTGAAATATTTTTACTATTTAAAATAACTGTTTTCTATGTGAATATGTGTTAAGCTGTAATTTATTTCTGTGATCTGCAGCTGTATTTTCAGCATCATTACTCCAGTCTTCAGTGTCACATGATCTTCAGAAATCATTCTAATATGCTGATTTACTGCTCAACAAACATTTCTGATTATTATTATTATCATCAATATTTAAAACAGTTGAGTACATTTTTTTCAGGATTCTTAAAGATCCAAAGATCAGCATTTATCTGTATTAAAAAGCTTTTGTAACATTATACACTACACCATTCAAAAGCCTGGAGTCAGTATCATTTTATTTTTAATTTTACAATATAATTTCAGCAGGGATGCTTTAAATTGATCAAAAGTGATGATAAAGGCATTTATATTGTTACAAAATATTTCTGTTTCAGATAAATGCTGTTCTTCTGAACTTTCTATTCATCAAAGAAATCTACTCAGCTGTTTTCAACATAATAATAATAATAATAAAGGTGTTTTAAATCAGCATATTAGAATGATTTCTGAAGATCATGTGACACTGAAGACTGGAGTAATGATGCTGAAAATACAGCTGCAGATCACAGAAATAAATTATAGTTTAACACATATTCACACAGAAAACAGCTGATTTAAACTGTAAAAATATTTCACAATTGTACTGTTTTTGCTGTACTTTGGATCAAATAAATGCAAGCTTGGTGAGCAGAAGAGACTTGCTTAAAAACATAAAAAATCTTACTGTTCAAAAACTTTTGACTGGTAGTGTAAAATACTAAACAACCACATGAGATATGATGTATTATGAAAATACCTATTTTTGGATCCATGAGAAGTTACAGTTGTTTATGATGTTCTTGATTGATCTGTCATTTAAACTTCCACATGTAAGTTGAGCTGCTCGGCTTTATTTGCTCATTTGTCTGTTACACAAGACGTCTGGTGACCCTGTAATGAACTATTGTTGAGGAACTCAGTGAGTAACAAGTGTCTTGTTTTCTGCAGGAATCACGCTGAGGAAGACGGTCCGAGACGCCACGGTGGAGGCGCTGGACGGACTCGCTCAGCTGCTGGAGGTCATTCTCTCCTCTCCTGGAGAAAGGTTGAGTTATATTCACATCACGTTCTCATGAGTCTTCAGTGAGTCTGTGGGATTAGTTTGATGTGTTCTCCTCAGTCTCTCGCAGGAGCAGCTGATGTCCACCGGAGGCGTCTGGGCCGCGTGTGACCAGTTTAACCAGCTGCCGAAAGGTTTGACGGCTACTAACTAGTACTAGAGTAGTTCACCTCAGGAATAATGCAGATCCGAAAGATTTTCAGCAGTGCACATCTGAATCAGTGACGGTCTGATGCTGTACTCGCTGCGTAGATTGTCTTTTATTGTCTTTTAGGCTGGATTTATACTAGCCGTCATGTCTGTTTAGTAGGGTTGGGAATCAAAAATCAATTCCAGAATCGGATACATGTTGTAAAATTAAGATATCAATTCCTATGTGTGCATCTTTTTATTTTTAGCTGGTGTAAAGGGGCTGTTAAAATGTATTTGTCTTTGAATCATTCATTCAGGAGATTGATTCAAAAACACTGAATCATCCAGTAATGAAACGAGTCAATCTTGAGTGAGTCATTGAATCATTCAGAAATTCCATCAGATTTTGTTCAGAATTGTGAGAGAACTTCAACCTCCATTAAAAAAATAAATAAAAATCAGTTTATCCAGAATGGTGCGGCTCTATTTTGCACACAAACAGCTCTTAATCCAGTTTTTATGTATCCGGCTGGTTTTTGTTCATGGCGTTCAGCAGCAATTTAATATTTTGCAAAAAGAGACGGAATAAATATGTTTGATATCTAAATATTTAACTTTTTTTAACCACATTGGAATCGAAACTGGGAATCGATAAGAATCAGAATTGATAAAATTCGAACGAAACCCAACCCTACTGTTTAGAGTTGTATTTTTTGTGATAAATATCTTAAAGTCAATATTTATTTTTATATATCTCTTTATACAATACAGATTGTTTCAAAGCAGATTCATACCCCAAAACAATAAAATAAGAGGATCAATGATGCAAACTTCATCAGATATGAGACAAACTCAATTTCAGCTGTAAAGCAGCTCTACAGAAGACAATAGAGTTGTTATTCAGATCAATTCAGTTCAGTGTTGATTCGTTTCTGTTTAATATTCAGTGATAAGCAGCTCTAATGATAACAGTGGCGTTGGTATTTAGATTCAGATGTAATCACTCATCACTCTTAAATCAGCTCTCAATTCTTGGTAAACACACCATGTTTTATTTCATGACTGAACAATCGGCCTCTTTTGGAGAAATTAGACGTGATTTTGAGTGTTTGCAGAAGACAAACACCATTATAAATGTTCATATATTCAGTTTATCTGCATGATCATAAAGAACTGTAAGTGTTCAGTGTGTAACCTGAGTTCACAGTACAGTAAGTGTGTATTTCATCTGATCTGATGTGTTGTTCCTCACAGATAACCGCAGTGCCGTGTTGAGCGTCTTGACATCATGTGCTGGTTTGGTGAAAGATGCTTTGGAGGAGATGCAGCAGGTCAGAGATCATCTAGAACACTCTTATGGCTAAATGAAGATTGTTTAATATAGCTGTTGTTCATGTGATCTTAATCAATATGTGCATAAAACATTGGCGAATAAAGCACCGTTTCAATGCAACGTATCAAAGAGAACAAAATCATCACTTCCTGATAAACTAGCACTACACTGCAAAAAATATGATTTTCTTCCTTGTTTTCTAGTATGAATATCTACAAATTCTGGAGTTAAGATGCATTTACTTGACAAGTACAATGACTTAACCCTTGTGCATCAATAAAAAAAAAGTTACACATAGGTCCATAGTGGACAAAAATGTCTGTCAAAAAACTGTCATAAAAATTTGAAGCTTGGGAGCACAGACTTAAGTTTAATCTCATTTAAAGAAGACTCATGGCAGATTACTGTTGAAGTAAAAAAAGTTTAAAAACCGAAACCAAAAAAAAGTTATAGAGGTTTAAGTTTATGAAAATGATTTATGAATAATATTTTATATAAAATTTATATTTTATGAAACATATTGAACTCTAAACCTGCTAGAAAATCAAAGACATAAATCTAAACAAGCTATGTTCCAAATTTGAGGTTGATATCTCAAAAAATGAGCTCTCGGTAAGATTTTGTTTGGGCGCAGTACCAAACTTTCCCCATTAGATGCCAGCAGAACTCCGCTGGTGCTCAGTGCTTGGGTTTGTGATTTACAGTAGAGTTTCTCTCTCTCAGATATTACAAGACACACAATTTTTTTTATATGACACACATACAAACCACACTCTGACATCTATACCAACACACACACACACACACACAATTATAGCTGCATTATTTATCCAAATGGCTCTATAATATGAAGAAGCAGAAAACAGGAATAAAGCGAGTATTTGCTTCATAGGCCAAACCTGAAAAAATGGCACCATCTGGTAAAAAAAAAAAAAAAAGTAAAAAATAAAATTTTGAAGCCTTGCCAACAGAGTGAAAGCCTGTTAACAAAAATTGCATCATTTTACAATTAAATGGCACAGTGATTAAAAATAGCAGTTTTAATGGGTTTCAATGAGGACATTTTTGTCCTGAGAGGAACTATTTTTTGTACCAAGTGTAAAATAGATTTATTAAAGGAAATGGGGTGAAATATTAAAATTCCAATAAAAACACACAGCTGTGTCAAAATTTATGCAGCTGGCAATAAAAAAAACACAGGCAAAATGATCAAAAAAACAAAACTGAAAAAGACAAAAATGTCCAAAAGGTTGCACAAGGGTTAAGATATTATGTCTTGTTTTCTGAAAAAAAAATTATCAAAATTTTGTTAGTTTTTGCTTAAACTAAGCCAGTGGGGTAAAAAAAAAAAATCTTAATTCAAAGGCAAAACAAGATGATTTTTCTTACCTCATTGGCAGAGATTTTTACTTTTCATTTTTTTTCAGAAAACAAGACATAATATCTTAAATAATTTTACTTGTCAAGTAAATGCATCCTGATTCAAGAATTTTTAGATATTTATACTAGAAAACAAGACAAAAATATCTTTTTTGAAGTGTAAATATCACAAAGAAAACTAGGAGAAGCCACTGAATATAATAATTTTCATTATTAGTCAAGTTAGTTAAGTTATCCCGTCCCATAGCACAAACTCTCATGACTTTTTCAATGCGCATTGTGGAATTTATTCTTATATCATAGTTTATGCACATTTTTTTTCTTATCGGATAAAAAGTTTTTCCTACTCAAATGTGCGGATAAGTTTTTATGCACGTTTAGAATTTATTTGCATCTTGGCATTTCCATCTAGCGTTTTTTTTATTTTTATGCAATATTCCAAAATGCACATAGAAATAGGTGGATGGAAACCTAGCTGGTGCTGATGAGAGCTGCTGCTCTTCTCTCTTCAGGCTCTGGCTGAGGCTCAGGACCCGTTTGGGGACGTGCTGGATGATGATGATGATGATGATGATGAAGCAGGTGCTCGTGGTAATCAGGACACGTACTGGTCCGAGTCGGACAGACTGCTGATCTCTCAGTGTCAGGGGCTGATGAAGGCGTCCGGAGCCAGTCTGCGCAAACTCTCCTCCGCCGTCAGAAACAACGGCAGACTGGATAAAGAAGAGAGCATCGCTCAGCTAGACGACCTCGCAGACGCAGCTAAAGAGATCAGTCCCAGGTGGGTCGATTTAAAGTCTTGTGGCTTATTCTGTTAATGCAAAATGACTGAAAACAGTTTGTGACATTTAAGGAATGCATCTATTAGAATTCTACACTAATATTAAGTGTTATATTGAAGTGTTAACTCATGGTGAAATGTTC
>JAFVLL020026002.1:0-11271 GCA_021397915.2 Tor tambroides | reverse complement strand
TTTTTTTTGCACCCTCAGATTCCAGATTTTCAAATAGTTGTATCTCAGCCAAATATTGTCCTTATTGTAGCTTATTTATTCAGCTTTCAGATGATGTATAAACCTCAATTTTAAAAAAATTGACCCTTGTGACTGGTTTTGTGGTCCACGGTCACATAAATCAACTGAAAGCTTAAAACCTCAAAATTCATCCTGTGAAAACCAGACACTGCATTTCCATGGAAATAGTACATCAAAATAATATTACAAAATGTTTTTGTTCATGAATTATAACAATTGAAGTTTGGATAGTGCACTTTCATGTCTATGTCACCCCTATTTTTGAACAGTTAAAGGGTTAATTCCAGGCTGCAGCAAAGTCAGATTGTGCAGAGGACTCTCAATGAGACGAGACCTACCGTCCTCAGGCGTCCAAGGCTGGTTCTTCCAGGAGGTCAGAGTCACTCCGGCTGGCAGATCCTCATCCATGCCCTCCCAGTAAACGCCGCCATCGCTGGACTCAGCCACGTTGGTGAAGATGGTGTTCTGGCGGATGGTGGCCATTGCGTACGGGTTGGTCTTGGTGGAGGTTCCTGGAGCCACACCGAAGAAGCCGTTCTCTGGGTTGATGGCTCTGAGATTGCCTTCAAACACAACAGCAGAGAACGTCAATGAATGAAAACTTAATAATCACCCATTACAGTAACTCATATGGTGTGATGCGTTTTAGCATCATTTACAGCGGAGGCCAAAATCATTAGAACACTAGTGTTTTCAGCAGCTAAAAATGGTTTGAAGTCAGTTATCGCTGTAGTGTGTCAGTAGGAAATATAACTGACCACTGTATATGTACCTTCTTTGTCAAACTTCATCCAGGCGATATCGTCTCCGACACACTCCACCTTCCAGCCGGGCAGCGACGGCTTCATCATGGCCAGGTTGGTCTTTCCACAGGCGCTCGGGAACGCCGCCGCGAAGTACTTCTTCTGTCCCGCCGGGTTAGTGATGCCCAGGATCTGCAGAAACACACATGTATGTTACTCATTTGGGAGGAAAGAGTATCAACAGGAGAATTATCTGCGAGTATGAATCAGTCTTCATGCAATAAATCAGTTAATTATTCTCATGCTTTTTAGTGTTAAAGCGATTGTGCATCTGCAGATATTTGCCTCCTAATTCTTTTTTGCATTCAATTTTAATGCATTTACATTATATTTACATATATATATACACACACACACTTATTTTTTTATTTTTTTTTAAAGAACTGTTTTTGCAAGAAATTAAAATGATTTTGCTTTGCAGCTTATTTTTAATGTAATAGCAGGTGCAGGCATTTTTAACTTTTGCAAGACTTTCCATTTTTTTAGCTGTATAAAAAAACCTATTATTCTGCTTAATATCATAAACTGGTATTTGGTATTTCTTATATTATTTCAATTCAAGTATTCTTATTTTAATTTGTTTTATTTTAATGTATTCAAAATGTTTATATAAATAATTAAATGTATATTTAATTTTTTTTTATTAATTATTGTTTTTATTTTAATTTATTTAAATATAATTTTTTTTATTTATAAAATCATAAACAGTACAAAGTTTTACCATTTACTGCACAGTTCTCTAGTTATTTACCAATAGCAGCTAATGAATTGAAAGTCTTGCACAATTACAGAAAATATCTTATTCTGCCTTAATAAGATATTTATAGCTGGATAAGAAATCAAAATATGAAGCACAGATGATTTCTGGTTTTCTCACTGGCACTGGTATTTCAGATTAATTCTTCTGTGAGTGTCTCAAGCTGAGTTAAGGCTCATCTGGATGTGGTTAGTGCAGGTCTGGACTGAGTCTATTTCTGGTGGTCAGGATGACTCTGTGTGTTTCTGACTGACCAGCATGTGTTCGGCCAGCCAGCCCTCCTCTTTAGCGATGCGGGATGCGATGCGGAGAGCGAAGCACTTCTTCCCCAGCAGAGAGTTTCCTCCGTATCCGCTGCCGAACGACACGATCGTCCTCTGGTCAGGGATGTGAGCGATGAGCGTGAGATCCGGGTTACACGGCCAGTTATTGACCAGCGGCTCTAAACACACAAGACCATCAGTCTCTACTCTAATGACTGATGAGACATTACACATTTGACCTAAATATATATATAAACCTTGCTATGTAAGGCTAACTGAGACTTGTCATAGCACTTGTATGTCATTGCTCTTTTGTTGGTTTTGATTGCTTCTATTGTCCTCACTTGTAAGTCGCTCTGGATAAAAGCATCTGCTAAATGACTGAATGTAAATGTGGCTGGAGCAGGTGAATGAAGAGCTCTTACTCTTGAGTGGCAGCGGGCAGCCGACTGAATGCAGGCAGCGCACGAACTCTCCGTTCCCCAGCGCGTCTAGCACAGCTTTGCCCACGCGCGTCATGATCCTCATGCTGGCCACTACATAGGGAGAATCGGTCAGCTCCACGCCGATCTTAGACAGCGGAGAGCCCACAGGACCCATGCTGAACGGGATCACATACATCACACGACCTGTACACACACACACACACACACACACACAGGTGTTTTGGTTTTATTTTTTACATATTTTAGTGTATTTTGAATGTGAAATGAACTGCTGTGTCAAGCTGAAAGATGGTTAGGAGAACTGTGTGAATTAGTATTGAGAACTGTGTCCTGATGGTCTGGTGCTTCTCTACCTTTCATGCATGCAGGGAAGCGCAGGTTCATGGCTTTGTCCCATTCCTCCGGGCACATCCAGCGTCCGAGCTGACTGACGCCTCCGTCTCGTGGAGAGGGAACCGTATCTCTCCGCTCCGGGGTCACGATCACCGTTTTACTCTCCACACGAGCCACATCTCGAGGGTCTGTACGCGCCAGCCAGCTGAAAACGGGAAGGTTGCTTTGGAAATGTAATAGCTTAGAGGTTACCCTGAATATCTAACATTTGCAAAAATCTGTAAAAAGGGATATTTGCATCTCTTTTAACTGATGAAGTATGTCCAGTGAAAGAGTGCAATGCCCTACTGAAGTATTCTCAATAAATTTCTGACACTGCAGATTACTGTATGATAGAGAGGGGAATTGTTGCTGATAATGTTGTGTGTGTTTCCATCAGCACAAGCAATGTCAAATTTTCAAATGAACCACTTTTTTGAACTAATAGAGTTGCAAAAACGTCTGAAACAGTTTGAGTTTGATTCATTCGGACAGTTCACTCATGCACTGAATCATTTGCAGCAGTTTGTCACGTTGTAACGGGATATTTTCTAAGACAGCGCTGGATAAGTTGATTTTTCCTACAGTCCAACTTGCAAATGTCTTCTATTGTTTGTCAATGATGAAGCAGCTCTATTACTTATGAATAACTCTATACTGTAGATAAAGGCAATTACACAGTAGCCTATCCATAACTATATCAAAATATGATGTGGCCTGGTATCAAAGAGACCTTAGAAACACTGTTTAAATCAGATCATTTGTAGCAGAAGGTTTTATTTTTGTAAATAAAACTGAGTTTATGTCTTGCAATTCTGACTTTATATCTCATAATTCTGACTTTATCTCTCAGAATTGTGGGATAAAAAAGGAATTGTTTTATGCTGTGGTGGAAACATCATCCAGTTGAGTTGAGCAAGAGTGTAATTAAACTTTACTCTCATATTGATGCAGCAGTGATTTCTGCATGTGCTGTTGTGTAAATCAGAACACAGTTCAGCAAACACTGTTAACACAGTGATGTGAAACGGTTTCGGACAGTTCATTCATGCACTGAATCATCTGCAAGAGTTTGTCACATTGTAATGAGAGAATTTCTAAGACAGCGCTGGATGACATGATTTTTTCCTACAGTCCAACATGCAATACAATAATATAATTTCTGGATTTATTATCATCATGCAACATCACGCAATTGTTTATATCATGCAATTCTGACTTTATCTCTCAGAATTGTGGGATAAAAAGGAATTGTTTTATGCTGTGGTGGAAACACCCTCCCGAGTTGAGCAAGAGTGTAATTAAACTTTACTCTCATATTCAAGCAGCAGTCGTTTCTGCATTTGTTGTGTTTCTAAGACAGCGCTGGATAAGTTGATTTTTTTTTTTTTTTTTTTCCTACAGTCCAACTTCCAAATATCTTCTATTGTTTGTCAATGATGAAGCAGCTCTATTAAAGGCAATTATGCAGTAGCCTATCCATAACTATATCAAAATATGATGTGGCCTGGTATCAAAGAGAGCTTAGAAACACTTCAAATTAAATCTTTTTAATGCAATTTGTAGCAGATTTTATTTAGGTACCACAAAGCTGCTTCATCCTAAAAACAGGTCAAATATAAAAAAGCAGTTTTTAATCATACAGTTCTGATTTTTTTTTTCCTCACAATTTTGTGTGTATATCTTACATTTCTGGATTTATTCCTCATAACTCTGAGTTATCATTATGCAATTGTTTTTTTTTTTTCCTAATAAGTGTGAGTTTACATCATGCAATTCTGACTTTTTTCCTCACAATTTTGAGATTATATCTTATTTGTGTCCCTGGAGCACAAAAGCAGTGTTAAGTAGCACAGGTATATTTGTAGCAATAGCCAAAAATACATTGTATGGCTCAAAATTATCCATTTTTCTTTTATGCCAAAAATCATTAGGATATTAAGATCATGTTCCATGAAGATATTTTGTAAATTTCCTACTGTAAATATATCAAAGCATTTTGATGAAGTAATATGCATTGCTAAGAACTTCATTTGAACAACTTTAAAGGAGATTTTCTCAATATTTAGATTTTTTTGCACCCTCAGATTCCAGATTTTCAAATAGTTGTATCTCAGCCAAATATTGTCCTATCCTAACAAACCATACATCAATGGAAAGATTATTATGACACAAGCTTATCACTGTGAACGCAGTGATGTGAGAGCGCTCGTACCAGTTGTTGTATTTGCGCAGTCTCTTGATGACTCCCTGCTCCTCCAGGAGACGCAGCACGGAGCGGTTCTCCTCCTCGGAGCCGTCGCAGATGTGCAGAGCGTCCGGCGGCCACAGCTGCGCTGCTGTCGATGAACTCTCGCAGAGACGCGCTCAGAGACGCCAGATCTCCCTGAAGCACGCGAGCGCTGTGCTGGTTCTGGGACTGCAGCTGAGGAGGCATGGTGCTGATGGAGCGTTTACCGCGGTAAAAACAGAGGAGTCCAGGGGCCACACAGGAGCCTACAGCAACAGCACAAATACAGATCAGCTTCCCTTATGGAAAACACTGTGAATGTAATGATCACTCTGTTCATACATGCTATAAAATATACAGCACTGGCCAAAATGATTAGAACACTAGTAGTTTGAAGTCAGTTATTTCTATCTTTTGCTGTAGTGTGTCAGTAGGAAATATCAGTTTACATTGATTTTGGCATTAACTGTAATAATCCAGTGAGATTTTTGAGATCTGATCTGATCATCATCAGTCTGTCTGGAATGACATGAAGAAACAGAACAAACTGAGACAGACTAAATCCAGAAGAACTGATGCTTCAAGAAACCTCCTGCAAAGCTACAGAAAAACTATGAGCAAGTGCAGCTCGAGCAAAAGCTGCTTTAAACACAAAGATGCTCACACCAAATGATGATTTACTTTAGAAGTTCATTGATAAAGTAAATCTATTTATGACAGCATCCTCATTTTACAGCATTTTTACACAAGTGTCTAAAACTGTTAACAGTTCTGTAGCTTTGCAGGAGGTTTCTTGAAGCATCAGTTCTTTACTGAATTTGAATCTAATCTCAGTTTGTTCTGTTCTTCATATTCAGAACAGACAATGTCAGAATCTCAAAAATCTCACTGGATTATTACAATTAATGACAAAATCAATGTTTGGAAATGGAAACTGGTATTTCCTACAGAAATAACTGACTTAACACCATTTTTAGCTGCTGAAAACACTAGTGTTGTAATCATTTTGGCCAGCGCTGTAAATAATTACGTAAATTATAATTCTGTACAGTACATCAGTAATATTAACATTCATAACCACTGGAATATAATATTCATAAGCACACAGAATACAACACAAGTTTTACCTTTAGTGTAATAGAAGTGAGTTGATTCAGCAGCTCTTCATCAGTCAGTGAGGATGAGGAGGGTCATCAGTGTTCTGTGCATTGTGTGGACAGTTAGTCTTATATACAAGACAGAGCTAAGGAGGAGGGAACACACACACACACTCACACACACACACACACACACACTCTCTCTCTCTCTCTCTCTCTCTCTCTCACACACACACTCTCTCTCTCTCTCTCTCACACACACACACACACACTCTCTCTCTCTCTCTCTCTCTCTCTCTCTCTCTCTCACACACACACACACACACACACACACACTCTCTCTCTCTCTCTCTCTCTCTCTCTCTCACACACACACACACACACACACACACACACACACACACACTTACTCTCTCTCTCTCACACACACACACGCACACACAGAGTGAATGATTAATCCGCAAAACACGCGTCGTAACTTCAGTTAATCAATCACTGTCCCTTTGAGGAAATACTCGATCGAACCCGAACCTAACTCGACCTTTGACCTGCTCCGGTGTGATGCAACAGTTGAACATGTAGCATCACTTTGTGACGTCATGCGCCGCTGCGGCTCGGGCGCTGATTGGTCGGTGAGCTGGAGGCTCGTCTGGACTCTTTGATTAATTATTTGATTAATTATTCGCATCGGCATCATGTTATAAGAACACAATGCTTGCGTTTAGCTGCATTTAACACTATGTCTGTCACTTCTGTTTCTAATAAGTGAGTGTTCAGATATTCCTCATCAGAAACCGTTCAGATAAAGTGAAGTGATTCTCATGAAGCATGTTAAGCTGTTTATTACAGTCTTCTGCTCTGGACTCTTGATATATAAAACAAGCAAATACAAGAATTTCCAATAAATCAATTTCAGATTATCAAAAAAAAAAAAAAAAAAAGAGAAGAAAAGAAAGAAAGAAAAAGGCAAGTGTTTGTAGGTTTAATTGACAATTCAGATCATTTTAGGCAAAATTCCTTCTAAATATCATCAGTAGAAATAAATTTGAGACACAGCAAACCAAAATATGTTATGAGAACGTTTTGCTAATATTCCATTTAAGTTATGAAAAAGTTATTTCTGGCTTCCTGTCGTGCTTCCAGTTTTGTTTTGTTTTCTAAAAATTTGACAAACATTTTTTCTTGGTTATGCAAACATTAAGGGAATGTTCCATTGTATCATTTGAAGTTTTGGAACAAGTATGTTCAACTTAAATGTTTCAGAAAAAAGTTACATAAATGATAGATAAGTAATGTTTTTATGCTCATTTCTGAGACCATTATTGTAAACCTGAAAACGTTGAAGAAGCGTTCTATTAACGTTACTGGAAAAACATTTGTTCATAACTTTAAGAGAAGTTCTGAGATGCATTGAGAAGTTTGACTAAATTTTATGTATAACTGGAATTGTAATTTTAAAAAGCAATTTGGCCTTTATTCTGCACATTGGCTTCTATTAAAAACAAGAATATGAAACTGAAATATGTGAAGGAATGGGACGGGGTGTGAGCTGTTAGACGATGAAAACAAACAAATCAAAAGATGTAGAACAGGACAAGAAGGGTACATGACACGCTTATCTGAAGACTTGTGCTTGTTCTGGCTAAAGACCCTCTAATGCTCAAACTCAAGTCACAAAGAGCGCAAAAACACAGAGCAAATGTTAATATTTTGTGGGTAAGTTCATGTAGCTCCATTCAATTCTAACATAAAAATGAGGTTAAAAAGAATGCAAAATAAATGGTTAAATAAACCAAAGATGATGCACAACAATTTATACACCATGAAAAACACCCTTTCTGTCATACAGAATTAAACAGACTTTCTAGAGACTCTTTAACAAAGAATTACGTTCATAATTAAGATGCAGAAGCTTTCAGCATACTTCATTGAGAGATTCATGTTTACGACACACAATCTATTGAATAAGTGATACGTGTGTAAGCATCAGAACACAACAGGTGCAGCATCTCTTTTGGTATCTTGTTATGATGTGAAATCATTAACAGGATATATGGAAATGTGAAAAATTCACAGAAAATAATATTAAATAATATATAAAAAATAATATCAGCTCAGAGCCTCAGATCACATTTATTTCTACAGCGTTTTATATGATATAAATGGTTTTGAAGCAGCTCCAATGATGTAAACAACAATGTTAATATTGTAAAATGCATCAGTTTCAGCTGTGATGCATCTCTACAGAAGAAGACAATAGTGTCGTTATTCAGCTCAACGTCAGTCATGTGAATTATGGGAAACTGCTGCTGCTGGCTGGGCAAAAATACTCTGACAATACCATGGTACACTGATGATATTGGATAATAATACCATGCAACTTGATGGGATCATATTCATTTATGATAATATTTTGACACTCCAGAGTTTTTCTATCAATACTTTGGTAAGCAGCATGCCTGAAAAACCATAAAGATGCCATGGTAGTTTTAGACTTTTAACTGACTCAAATGAATCCAGCTGTTGGTTTAAAGCAGCTAAACTAGTCTTGTTATCTTCGAGCGCCACCTGCCGTCCAAATCACTCCTGTAAGCGAACACTAATAGTGCCACAGACTTTTATTTAATCATTAAAACCGCATATTCAGATGTAAACACAAAATTTAGAATTTTATATTAAGCAGTGAGTGTAGCAGTTGTTGCACGACGCCCTAAATATCTTTAAAAAGTGCAGAACATTGATTTTTAATTGAATAATTTTATTTAAAATATTTAATTATTTATATTTTAAATAACGCTAAATATGTAAACAAATATGTTCAAATCAATCAATCAATTCAATAAAATTTTCTATTTCTATTCTGAACTTTCTATTCATCAAAGAAACCTGAAAAAATTCTACTCAGCTGTTTTCAACATAATAATAATAATAAAAAATGTTTTTTTAAGCAGCAAATCAGAATATTAGAATGATTTCTGAAGGATCATGTGACTGGAGTAATGATGCTGAAAAATCAGCTTTGAAATCACAGGAATAAATTAGATTTTAAAATATATTCAAATAGAAATCATAGTAAAAATATTTCAAAATTGTACTTTTTTTTTTGCTGTACTTTGGATCAGTTGTTGCACGATGCCCTAAATATATTTAAAAAGTGCAGAATATTTATTTATTTTGATTTTTAATTGTATAATTTTATTTAAAATATTGAATTATGTATAATATTTTAAATAACACCAAATATGTAAACAAATACGTTTAAATCACCGCTGCGGTGCACCACAGAATCATTCCGGCTCGACATTCATTCACTCAAACTTCCGTTCCGCTTGACGTTCGTTCCGCGGATCCACCAAACGGACGCGAACCGAATCATGAGCGCCGATCCAGATGCTCTGCTACCGTTACGAAACCTCTGTAACTCCGTGAAATGCAGCAGGGATCGAGTGAGAGGTACGATTTGATCCTGTCACGGTATTTAACGACAGACTTTAGCTGTGTTTGTGTAGCGGCTAACGGCTAACAGCGCGACACTCCAATATAAACAACATAAACCCGCCAAACTCACACACAAAGAGTTAAACTTACTGACTGAAAATAATTGTGTTTACATCCTTTCTGATGCTAACAGCCGGTAGTTAGCAGGTTAGTGTACTAGTCATTATGTTTACAAATATTTACTGTCATGATAAAAGTGTGATCTGTTAGAAAAACATTAAGATTACTAGAGCTATCGTTAAAATCTGAGGTAAAAAATCAGCCTGAAGTTGTTCTACAGTATTTACTGGTGTTATTCCTGACCAGAGGAGGACAGCAGTGAAGTATTTTTACTTTACTCAAGTAAATTTAAAAAAGTATCTGTATTTTATCAAAGCGTTTTTCTTTGGAAAACCTTTACTTCACTACATTAAAGCATAATGTGCTTTTAACTGCACTACATTTCATAAATAAAACTTGTTGTTGTTTTGTTTTTGTTTTTTCCATTTAAGAACATTAAAAATGTAGTACTTTCTTGAGCTAAAGTAAATCTTTGAATTACTTTTACTTGAGTAAATGTAAGAAAGTACTATATTTTTGATGTAATTTAGTATTAAATGATATTTAAGATGAAACGTAGTGCAGTAAAAAATACAATATTGTGTTTTGGAATGTTCTGAAGTAAAGTTTTCTAAAGAAAAACACTGATGAAGTATAGATGCTTGAAAAGTACTTTTCACTACTGTCCGCCTCTGGATGCTCTTTAGTATTAAACAGACGTAGATTGACCGTAATGTGAGTTTTCTGAGTGTTTTTGCATGTTTTCAGATGGAGAGTCGAATGAAAGCAGCGGGACGTTCAGCTTGTCAAACTTCTGGGAGATTCTGAGTTCGGTGTTTATGATCATCTTTTATCTGAATATCGTTTGACTTCATAACGACTCACTCATGTTCTTCTCGTTTCACAGATGAAGCTGTTAAATCAGCGTCTCAAGAAGCAACAAAACTGAGCGTGATGTTCTCCAAGCCGCCGCTGCCGTCAGAGAAGGTGCGTCTGACCCCTTTAGACTGACCGTTGACCCCTTCAGAATATGAATATAACATTAGCTGTCATGTAACGGTGTTGTTCTGGTTCTCCTCACTCCAGGATTGTGTGAAAATTGCCGAATCTGTTCAGAAGAGCGTGTTGACGTTGACCACAGTTTATTTTTGGTTACCAAAGAACCAAGGTAACTACTGATGCCACTAATGCTGAAGCAGTGTAACCAGCTGGTTGATGTCTCTAGAAACTTCAGTTGCATTTATTTGATCCAAAGTACAGTAAAATTTTGAAATATTTTTACTATTTAAAATATCTGTTTTCTGTGTGAATATCTGTTAAACTGTAATTTATTTCTGTGATCAAAGCTGTATTTTCAGCATCATTACTCCAGTCTTCAGTGTCACATGATCTTCAGAAATCATTCTAATATGCTGATTTGCTGCTCAACAAACATTTCTGATTATCAATGTTGAAAACAGTTGAGTACTTTTTTTTTTCAGGGTTCTTTGATGAATAGAAGGATCCAAAGATCAGCATTTATCTGAAATAAAAAGCTTTTGTAACATTATACACTATACCATTCAAAACCTTGGAGTCAGTGTAATTTTATTTTTAATTTTGCAGTATAATTTCAGCAAGGATGCTTTAAATTGATCAAAAGTGATGATAAAGACATTTATAATGTTACAAAAGATTTCTATTTCAGATAAATGCTGTTCTTCTGA
>JAFVLL020026001.1:0-94763 GCA_021397915.2 Tor tambroides | reverse complement strand
TGTAGGTAACCCCTTCATTTTTTTTTTTTTTTTTTCGATTTTAAGATTCCTGGACGAAATCACTTGCCTGTGAAAAGATAGTGAGAGCTGATATGTCTCTCTCTCTCTCTCACTCACACACACACACGCACACATAGCTTGACATACATGCTCAGGACAAGTTCTGTAATCCTACTGTATATGTGTACAGTATGTACATTGAGTACTGCTTTTCAGTTGGCTTGTTTGGGGCAAAATTTCTTTTTAATTTTGATACATTTGTATTTTTAAATATATAAATCTTTTTATTTTATTACAATGAATTTGTCTTTCATCAGATTTACCAGATGTTATAACTTCTATTTGTGCAGGTCAATTATGAACAATAGGTAAAATTGAACTGCTAGCAAAAACTTGGGTGCTGCAAATATTTGAGTTGCTCCTCCCCTTTGACTTGCTCCTCCCCTTTGAGTGACTCCTCCCCTTTGTGTGGCCCCTCCCCTAATCTCACTCCAAACTTTCGCTATAATTTGAAAGCCCTGCGGTGTTAAACATGGTGTCACGTGGATGGGAATATGTATGGAAATGATATGCAGATGAGGTTATGCATAGTAAAACTAGGCGTTGTAAGCTCCATATATGGTGATTTTGGGGAGGAGACGAGGTGGACATGCACGTACACAAAATCTTCCCCTGACTGGGATTTATAAAGAGATTTTTCCGCAGGTTCAGGTGTACTTTTGTAACTTTTGTGCGTACGCAAAATCTAGCTTTTGTGCCTACGTACACTTTTAGGATTAAATCTACGCAGAGTTTTATAAATGTGGCCCCAGGTGGCTGTTCTTGCTTCTGACAGAGACGACCTGTCTTTTCTGCTAACTATCACACAACATTACCTTTCAAAACCAGCTATACCCTGCTCAGATTCTGACACTGAACTGAGAGAGATTCAGCCCTGCTGTACACCACTTATGTATTCGTGCAATTTGCACGATGGATATAATCAAAAAAGAGTGGGTGTGAAAAAGAAGTGTCACAACATGCATCAAGACACAACTTTGCACATAGATGACAACACATTAGCTTACCCAGCATGCTTCTGTGTTTTTGTTCTTTGAAACGTGTGCGACTGGTCGAGTAATACAGGTAACAACTCAAGATGTGGAAAACCACAACAAGAGAATCACATCGAGGCCAGCTGTGCTCTTAAGAGCAGCATTAGCAGAGCACAGCGAGATACCTGAAGGGACATATTGGCCGCATATCTAAAGTGCTTCCCGTCACAAGCTGTGTGCTCACAGGTGTGCGCAATCAACACACATCAGTCAGTACTCTGGCTTCTGAGTGACTAATCCATTGCCAAAACAAAAAAACAAACACACAAACTACACAGTCACACAAAGCCAGCACCTTCAAAGTGTGTCTGCTTAGAAAAATGATCACATACATTGAGTTTATCTGAAAGACAGACAAGTAAATTTGTGCTGCAAGGTCATAAGGTCACCTATCAGTTTTCTTATCAACTCAACTAATTTGTGAGAAACAGGTTTGACATATTACAGTAGCTACACATAAAAGACCAGACAGAATGACTTGAAATAAAACTGCATTATCACACTTACAATAATGTTACCCATCATGCGCTTTAAGATCGGTTCAGCATTAAATTGGTTTGTGTTCTATAAGGGGATATTTATTCAGATTTTCTACTCACCCATTTCAACAGGTGACTAACTTGCATTATATAAAAAGCACCTGCACTATGGTACAGTAATTGCAAAACCATGGTACACTGCTGTGTATTGGGATATTAATGAGTAAATACAATATAAATACTTGTAAAATGGTACTTACATGGTACTACAATATTTCAAAGAATACCATGGTAATACTATGGTACTAAAACCCTGGTAGTACCATTGTACATTTCTGAAAATATTTGAGCTCTTTAAGACAACACCTTTAGAAAAAAAAAAACTACTGTGACAGCAGTACCATGGTAAAGTTACAGTATCACATGGTAATACTATGGTATTTTGATATATGATAGCGAATCACAACTATTCATATACCAAAGGTACATATACCATGGTATTACTATGGTACATGTCCAAATATCATGGTCTTACCATGGCACTTTGCAAGTGAACTGTTTCTGTGTGTATTCCCAGAAGAACAGCATATATTTTGTTGAAGGGTGGCAGATTCATCTCAACAATACAGTGTTTTGGATATGTATAAACAGCGTCATAAACCTAAAACAGGTCACTATCATTATCATAAACACAACCGTGTAAATATTATATGTCATCATTTACCTCTCAGCAAGCGTGGACTGTGTGCCGCTCATTGGGCTTTCCTTTCTTGATTTTCTTCAGCTCTTATCCAATTAGCATTTTACCATGGTAAAACACCTTTGAAATTGAAAAAAAATAAAAAATAGACAAAAACAACAACAGCCGGGTGGCACTTTTAAATGTTGACAGTTCCGTCTTGATGTGAATGGTAAAGTCTCCTCTTCAACAGAACAGAAACAAACAATCTTATGTTTTATATTTCCACGGTTTGTCTGCGTTGGTTTCAGTAGTCTGTGTCATTTGACTGTGGCGCTACACAACACGAGAGTTAGCAAAGGAAATCGATGCTAAACGCAAACACATAGATGATCAATGGAGAAAAACTCTTTCTGTTGTCTGAGACGCTTCATCATTTTCCCAGCCAAAATGCCACCACACAGACCAACAGGCTTCCCCCTCGCCTCTGTCTGGATACAGTCGCCTTTGTCAATCCCAAACCACGGCTGGAAGTAAAGCCAGAGAAACAATCTTTTGTTAATGTGTTGCCTTACGAACGAAGGAGACTGTCGGGCTGCATTTCGCGTCAGTCCAAAAGCTCTTCGCTCATTTTACAGTCCTGAATGTTACTTCGTAAGTCTCGACGGTTTTCTATCATTTCCCCCGCTGAAATACTTCCAACTCGGCATTCCCAAACTCAAGCTAATCTCAAACGCGGAATTTTCACTACTCCAAAAAAACGTCAGTTTGCAGTACAGACCACACCATCAATTGAACTGGTACTGTAAAGTAAGTCCGTTAACTAAATATACATCCTTTTTAGGCCCCTTACACGCTGAATGGACTTTTTCCTCCAGAAGAATGTATCCTGGCCACTCCAAATGTGTGAAAATCTGGACAAAGTCACTCAGCGGATGGATTAAAGCATCCACACGGTTCAACCTTTCATTGTAATTCCTTCCCTACCTAGTCCAACTTCTAGAATTCCCATATTTTCCACTGCAAAACCGGGAGAAAACTTTACAAATCGTTTGATGTTTGCTCTAGGGGCAGCGGTGTATAGTTCCCACTTCAGGAATTCTGCTCACAACAGCTACGTTTCAAAGCGGCAATAAAATACAATCCAAACTTGACGGATGTGCAACACATATTTTCCTCTCGCGAACGGATTCCCTCTGTTCTTGGAATAATTTGTCTGGAAACTTTGGTTTAATCGGGTCCTTCCCTTCTTGTCTCCATGTTTTCCGAAATTCAGTAGTTTTTAGCCGTTCTTTTTCCAACAAAATCTGTACACCAAGTATTCCGTCTCTATACAAACGCAAATAGAGAAACCACACACAAGTGCGTTGTCATATGTGTCAGTTTCGCGCTGTACGAAGATTATAAACGATTAAGAAAAAAAAATCACAAAAATCCAGATAATTCCCGAGTTTCAGTAAAATCACATCCCGGATTCCTACGCCTTCGACGCTTCACTATCTTTTGGCGTATCCTTCCGCAAAGAGCACTATCGCCTCCCAAGTGTTGTAGACTAGTCTACTAGCTGTCAGTGGTTAAGTACTGACAACTAGTAGACAGTAAATTAGGAGCGTTATTCACTCACTTAAACCAGTAAATCAAGCAAGGTGGTTTACAGATTAGCCAGAACCTACAAAGAGTAAACAAAGTCATTATGTTAAAGATACATTCTTATGAAGAAGCAGATCAATATTTAAATATTTATGCATATCAGAAAAGAATTGGTAACTTCGATATACAAAAAATATATATTCAGCATAACCTACTGTTTTGCAGTATCCAATAAAAAAAACATAATCTGGCCGTATGTTGTGTTGAACCGTGTGTTGAAGATAAATTGTCACTTATAATTGAGTTATGATTAGAACAAATTAGGGGAAAATAAAAATAAAATCAATACAGAAAAAAACAGATGAAAGACAGACTGATACAATAAAGCTGTGATTTATTTGTCAATATTTATCAGAAGGAGCATATTTAAGTCTTTTGCGCCACCTAGCGGTTCATTCCTACTGGTGGCTCTGCAGTGCCAAACCTACTGTAAAATGATCAGTGTTCAGAAGAGTTCAAACCAATGGATGGATGATATCATATTTCTAATTTTTGTGAACCCAGTAACATATAACAATAATCCATAATTCCAATCGTGTATCAACAAAGATAATGATACTGACAGATTAAAATAAAGTTATAATAAAAAAATATTGTAAAAATACTTGAAGATGTGAGATGATAAAGTAATCACAAGTTGTAGGCCCGGAGAATATTTTGATAAAATATTTGGTATAGCTGGTGTAGCACCAACAAATAAGCAGTTGGTTAACAACTAAACTTTTCATGTGAATCCACAAACATATAGCCTATCTTTACAGTATTTTGTTTGTGCAGCAAGGCTTTATTCATATGGACTCATGCAGCATGCTGTCTAAAAGATCTGCCCGGTATATCTGCCCGGTAAGATCTGCCCGGTTCTTATTTACTCTCAAAACAGCCCTCTTGCATCATCAAAATAGTTGTACAAAATAGTAAACGAAAAATATCTTAATATGTTTTGAAAATTTTGTGAAAATTAATAAAATTTTAATATGTAGTGGAAATCAACAATATCTTAATATGTCTTTGAAAAGTTGTGGAAATTAAGAAAAATCTTTATATGACAGAAAATTTTGTCAGAAATGATGGAAATAACTATATTAGCTTTACATTTTTCTAGTTGTGTTTTAGATATTTCACCTTTTGTGAGTTTTTTTTTTTTTTTTTTTAAAAGATATCCATTAAAAAGGAACCCTGTAAAATTAACAAAATATTTCTAGCTATATAATCAGCAAAAATGCAATTTTTTCCAGTCCTGATGCACTGAAAGGCCTATTTCACTTTAACAGCATGTCCATTAGCTTCATCCAGCTTGTACTGTTCCTTCCATCGCCTGTATTTGGCGCGTGTTTTCTTGCAGGCAAAACGTGCAATATCTATCATGAAGATCCAAGAGAGAGTGTAAATAGCCACCCCACCAACTTTCACTATAAGCGATGGCTTCGGAGAGGCTAATTCACAATAAAGCATTCTACTCCCAACACCAATCCTCACAGAGGCAAACAGAAGAATGAAGAGCAGGTCCACCACATCTCCAGCTAAACTGTCATAGCGGCCCATGCGCTTGAGGAACCAGCGGGCCTGCAGGAGCGGGTTGGTGATCTCGCTGCCGAAGAGGACAGCGCAGGTCTCGATGCCCGACTCACCCAGCCCTAGTGCCAGCACGATTCCGAGGATGCTCATGGTGTGGTGGGCCAGCATCACTGGACCCTCAGTGCGGAAATACACACACCAAGCCATGTCAAAGAGGAAGTATCCCAAGCTGAGAACAAGAGCCAGGATTTGGAGAGATGTGTTTTCAGTGCCTGGAAACAAGAGGAGAGGCAGAAATCATAACCAATTAATTCTTGAAGAATTATTTAATAATTATTTAAATTGAATTCACATATTCTCTTTACAAAGCCCTAAACCTAAATATAAACACTGGGAACCTTCTTGAAATTTCTAACTTTGCTTCAATGAATAAGAGCCTATTTTTTTTTTTTTTTTTAAAAAATCAGTTTTCTTGACTTTAATGACTTGAAGCAGCAATACTTGCATCTGGTGGTATTACTTGGGGATGTATAAATAATAGTTACTTGTATATTGTTTTTATATGTATTTACTTTTTATACTTATAATTTTGTAAGAAAATTGATAAGAAATGTTTTAGGAAAATTCATAAGACATTTTGTAAGATACATTTTCTTATCAAATTTGTAAGAAAACTTTGTAAGAAAATTAAGAATTTTTTTTAGGAAAATTCATAAGAAAATTTGTAAAACATTTTTGTAAGAATATATGACATCTTAGGAATTTTGTTAGAAAATGTATAATAAAATGTATATTAATATTTATATTGCACTGTTCCCTTATAGAGTTTTATAGAACATTCCTGTCCTTTAGGCTCCTGCAAAAGTCATTTCTGTTATTTCTGAAGCTGCTATGGCCCCAGAGCTCCGGTGTCATGAACTCAGACCAAACATCTACTGCCATCTGCCACCAACACTTCAAAATGAATACAATTAATGAACTGAGCCAAGCACTTCCAGAGGTTCCATGGTTCCAGAGTTATGGACCAAAATGTGAATTGGCTTATTATAGTGCCACCTAGTGTTGGGCAAATGTGTCTGACTCTGGGCGCCTAAGTAGTGGTGCATTTTTGGGACCATCCTGCTAATTTTGGGATCTCTATGATTTATGGTCTCTGATGCCCATTTATTTTTATGGCAGAAAAATAAAGAAGAAGCGAAAGAAAATCAGTGCAAGCACAATAGGTTTCCAGCACTTTCGGTGCTTGTACCTCTAATAATACTAATAATTATAAATATAGCATCACCATAATTCAGTTATTTTAGCGTGGCGTAATTGTTGAATAAAGTCGTTATTTTTGTTTTCTTCGTGCACAAAAAGTATTCTCGATAACGGTACGATTGAACCACCGATGTCACATGGACTACTTTAACGATGTCCTTACTACCTTTCTGGGCGTTGAACATGGTGGTTGCATTGCTGCCTATGCAGGGTCAGAAAGCTCTTGAATTTCATCAAAAATATCTTAATTTGTGTTCTGAAAATGAACGAAAGTCTTACAGGTTTGGAATGACATGAGGGTGAGTAATTAATGACAGAATTTTCTTTTTTGGGTAAACTATCTGTTTAAGTGGTTTTTCATTTGTAGCTCCCCCTACTGGCAGAATTTTACAAAACTAAGTGTGCATCCTTAGGATGTCCTGTTGTCTGTGTGTGTGCTTGGACATTACATGGACATACAACAGATAAAGGTGAGCTTGTAAAAATGGGCATTGTGTTGCCAATTAGTTAACTTATATTTTTGCAACGCTTCGACAAATCAAAATTCCTTCTTTCAAAAATAACTTCTTGCCATGAGTGTCGGGGATGATATGTGCAAAGTTCCAAGGAAATCGAAGGAATGGCATATTTTGTATGTATGTATATATATATATATATATATATATATATATAGATATATATATATAGATAGATAGATAGATAGATAGATAGATAGATAGATAGATAGATAGATATAAATGATGCCCTAATTGCTCCAGAATTATGGACCAAAATGCAAATTGACTTAATATAGTGCCGCCTAGTGTCAGTTTTTTTTTTTTGTTTTTTTTTACTTTTTGGCCATATAACTAATACTAACTACACCAAACTGCATAATTTTATTTACTTTGGGCCTCTGAATAAAACTGAGGTGTTTTTTCCTCTTCGAGTATGAGTTCTGTATTCCTATATCATACAGTATATGAGCCATATGAGTCTGATCAAATATGATACTCAACATATAATGTTGAGTGCACTTTTTTCTTTTTTAAATTACTGTTTTGTTTGAAAGGTTCAGTAAACTGTCTGACTATTACTGACTATACTGACTATTATTTGATATGTCAGGCTTTAGAGGGTTAAAACCTTCCAAACAAGACAACTTACCTGGGTGTGTGAAAGGCCATGGCCCAGCAA
The DNA here is from genome assembly GCA_021397915.2 of Tor tambroides. Taxonomy (NCBI): domain Eukaryota; kingdom Metazoa; phylum Chordata; class Actinopteri; order Cypriniformes; family Cyprinidae; genus Tor; species Tor tambroides. The sequence goes on along the minus strand of JAFVLL020026001.1, from coordinate 86,910 downwards.
TGAAGCCAATGTAGGCAGTCACACAGACGATCAGGATGCCGTGGAGCAGAGTTACCAGCCTGCAGTTCCACTCACAATCTCTCGCACTGTTCAAGTGACACAACAGCACATACAGAAAGAGCCAGCCAATCAGACTGCAGCTCGTCTCCACAATCATCAAAGGCATCTCTGCACTGGAAAGACAAATCAGATTGAAATATTAATAAGATATATATATATATATATATATATATATATTTGAAACTCCTGTCTGCATCAGGGTTATTATATTTAAATAAAAAATAAAACCATAATATATATACATATATATATATATATATATATTTGTGACTTGAAAGAAAATAAACTTTAACTGAAATAAAATGTTAAAACATATTTTATTCAACTAGTTACCAAGGCTACATTCCTCATTTTCATTTCATGTAACTTGATGTATAAAAATAAAAATAACTAACACTAAAGTGAAATGCAATGAACACTATGAAAGCAAAATAAAACTTCAACTAAAATAAAAAATGAAAACAGAAAATATTAAAATAAAAATTAATTTAAAATAATAAGAACTCTAATATCTCAGCGATAATAACACTAGTCTGCATACAATATTGTAATTTAACAGTATTTTGCACCTTAAATAAGAGATAAAAAAAGACCAGTTAATTTAATCTCAGTGTAAGACAAAATAGATAGAAAGTTTAAGAAAATATAAATAATCTGCGTAGCAAATGTTTAAAATTTCTGTCTGCATCAGGGTTATTATAGTTAACTAAAGTTAAAATAATAAAATAATTGTGAATTGAAATAAAATAAAATGTAAATGCTATTTTTAGTATGACACTAAAAAGCACATGGCCTGCATACAATCAAGACATTTTCTTTCAGATAAATGTTTCTCTATTTTTGAATTTGACATTATATTAAACCTTAAGAGATAAATTATAAAACAACAATGGTCAATATCATCTCATTTGAGAGACTTAACCGCTCAAAAGCATTTTGCAGAAATCTCATTTACCAACCTCAGATACAACTCATGCGTAAAGACCTAAACATCCTGGTAAATCCATGAAGTAGCTTCAGGCTTCTCCTCAACCCATTGCATTCTCAATGCATTGCAGCATTACATCAGGACACCCAACTGTGAGTAACAACCCCAACAGAAAAATCCTGAAAGTGGTGTGACACGACAGACACAATCACAGTGTAAAACTACAATGCTTCTGATCGCTCACTTCCTCTTCTCTACCTGGCCTCAAGCGACTTGAGCCTCTTATGAGATTAGACTGTTCACTCCCAATATACCCCCAGCTAAATTCCACACTACATTCATAGGCCATTCATCTGCCCATCCTATGACCTAACAGTGGGGTGATTTGTGCCCTCATAAACTTCCAACTTCAATTTCATACAAGCTGTACTGTAGTAAGGAGGGAATTGGGAATTGGGCCAAAGAGGGAAGTATTGTGCAACGTCTAAGCGTCAGGTGCTGGAAGGACGTTACTTATAAGACACAGGATTAGTATGAGAGTCACAGTACGTGCCAATTAGACAGGGACACAAACACAGTTTGTAGACTTAAAGGACGTCAAGGTTCTTCATATCTTTTCATGCATTATGTACACTATTAAAAATAGAGATTTAGATAGATTTGCAGCCATAGAAGAACCATGATTCCCCAAAAAACTTTTAAGCGATCAGTTTTTAAAAGAACCATATTTTTCTTAGTGTAAAGAACATGTTGATAACCTAAAGAACCTTTTGTGTAATGGAAAGGTTGCACTGATGTTGAAGCAACTGCATGTAGTTCTGTGTATTTTTGCAACTTGGAGCCCCATATAGCCTAGTAAAATGAGCAGAATTTACTGTCGTAAATATAGAGCTGTCTTAATTATAGTGGATAGCTATACATTCAGCTGCATGCGAAATTGCATACATCAAACTTTCAAACTCCCAGTGTGGGCATTTAGGGGAAATTATTAGAAAGAAACAGAGGCCATTCGTATTATTAGAAGTCAGTGTACCATCAGAAGAATTATTTAAGTTGGCTTGAGAAAGCCAACTTACTGATCTACTATTTAAGATTCTTCTTCTTCTTCTTCTTCTTCTTCTGATCCAAAATTTAAACACTAACTCTTCCAAGAGCTTTAAAGCTACAACCAAACTTGGGTCAGACCTTCAGACTAGTCTGACTTGGTGTTATATCTTTTCTAACTGATCCGACTTACGTTTTTCGTAAATCAGACTATCAAATCCACCAAAAAGCCCATAGACTTTAATTTGAGGGAGTAAAAACTTTTGTTCAATGAGACTTATGGCATATTTAAGCTGTCTATTGCTATAGCAAAGCTTAACAACACCCTACTGAAAAACACCTAACGGTTGGCTGCTTTGGCTGGTCTCCCAGGCTGGATTTGAGTTGTTGTTTTTTTCAACTGGTTTTAACTGGTTTTTAACAGTTTTTTGTTGCTACATCAGCTGTTTTTTAGCTGGTTTTTGCCATTTTTTTACTGTTGCTAAAAACATTCTAGCAACATGCTAATTATGCTAGTAGCATGCTAACAACATGCTAAATCATGCTAGAAATGTTTAAAAATGCTAGGAACATTTTCACAAGTTAATCATGTTAAAAACATGTTAACAACATTCTAATCATGTTAAAACATCCTGGAAACATGCTAATCATGCTAGCAACATGCTAACAACATGCTGATAACATGCTAGAAACATTCTAACAACGTTAATCATGCTAGAAATGTTACCAACATGCTAATCATGTTACAAACATGTTAACAACATGTTAAACATGCTAACAACATGCTAATCAATATAGAACATGCTAGCAACATGCTATCAACACTAATCATGCTAAAAACATACTGGCAACATGCTAACAACACATGTTAATCATGATACAACATAACATGTTTCATGTTATAATGTGTGAAATCATTCTAACAACATGATATCAACATCTAACCAATCTATCTAAATTTTCAAACTTCAAGCTTTTACAACTGCTTCAAACTTTCAGGCTAGGCTTTCTCAAGCCAACTTCAAAGTTTGTTCTCAAACATTACTCATCTAATTTGAAACTGATACTTCAAGGTTATAAAGAACTTCAAGGTTACAAATTATAAAAAACAATAAAGAACCTTTATTTTTCAGAGTCTAAGTTATTAAATTACTAACTTATTATTATTATTATTATTATTATTACAGCAATCATGTTTTTGGTACCTCATTGACAAACTTAAAGACCACAATCAGAACACATGTTCCCAGCATCCTCCCTCTATAGGCTACCCTTGAAGAGTGTCCTGAGGATGGGGGACGGCCAGGTATCTGAGCCCCAGCATTAACCCACATCCAGCTTAGCTATAATCTGGAACAGAGCAAGGTTATTACCTCCCAACAGAGACCTGGAGGAAATAACCTGTAATTCTCAAACATACATATCTTTTGGTTGTATAATGTAAATAAAAACATCTAGATGCTCTCACTTTTCAAGTTCATTCAAGAAGATCCAATCCAAGTATTATGTTCAGTGCTCAGACAGAAACTATGCCATGTTCTTAGGTATTTTGCACTGGCTTTCTAAAATGCAAGACCATCATGGTCTCACTGAATACATTGTTCTTAATGACTGTTATTTTGAGTTTAATTCTGTAGTGCTGAATAAGAAAGAAATACACCACACACATAATTGTTACAGTGACATGATAAACTTGAGTCACTCGTTTATAACAGTAATCAGAAATGTCTGAAAAATATCACTAAAATCATGAAACTAATTCAACCCAAAGCAAATATTAAACATGGTAAAATATTAAACTCAAATTTTTTAATGTCATAATAGTTTTATTTCATATTTGTCATATTTTGCACTGACTTACAAAATCACTCTCCAATCATTACAATTGTTTTGAATTATTATTTATTTATTTATTTATTCAGTGAATAATGCCTAAAATGGTAACTATCTATCTATCTATCTATCTATCTATCTATCTATCTATCTATCTATCTATCTAAAGTAACAAATAACAAAGGGAAACAAAATAAAACAGAAGAGAAAAATAATATAATATCGATAAGTTATAAGAAGTCACAGTTTAAAAGGTACCGAGCAGGTGACCCACATGCACAAATGTCAGTGAGTGTCATGTTTGTAGAAATAAATCCTGATTCAGGACAGCTCGATCCTTGTGTGTTATTTTAGTGAACTGCAGAGGGCAGCCTTCCTCTATATTTCTTTCAGTTTTAAAAACGGAGTAGAGAGCGGCTAAGTCTGAAAACTAAATTAGGTTGAATTAAATATACATTTTATGATTTTGGTCATGTCATTCAGACATTTCTGATTACTATCATAAGCAAGAGTGACTCAAAAGTTTTCTCATTTCATTATAACAATTATGTGTCTAGTATATATCTTCTATTCAGCACTACAGAATTAAACTCAGAATAACACAGTAATTAAGAACAATACTTTCAATAGGACTGAATGACGAATGCAAATGTGGCCTTTGCAAGTAGTCATCTCAGTAACAGATATCATGGAAACAAAAGCAGACCGGATCAGCAGATATTGTCATCAGTGCTACCGGATGCTTCTCCTCGGCAGACAGAGACTCTGTAAAAACACTCTTCTGTGCTTCTGGATTCAGATCTGCCAGAGGAAACACAACTGGACACCTGGAGGAAAGACCTGCACTGAAAATTATGTAAGAAAAGTGAAGCTTTCCAAGAAGTTGAGACAAATATTGAATGTAACATATCTTTATTTTTTGGCCAAAAAATGATATAAAAATGCAAGCATCAAACGCATACCACAAGTACTTAATTTACAACCATAAGTGAAATCAAACATAAAACACTGCGAAACTGTGTTTGCGAACAATCGAACAATGATAGTTTGCGCTATTACAACATAATTTGCTCATGAGGACAGGCAGGGAAAAGGTGCCAGTGTAGTATGCAGTGGTTCGACAGTGTTCTGACAGTCTCAAATGGCTCACACTAATATTTAGACAATGGAAAGATTATTAAACTACAAAAAAGGTGCCTGTTATACTTCAATAAATGCAAAGGCTGTAAAGTGAACGTGACTTGTAGAGAAAGATAAGCTGAACACAAAAACGGACAAAATCAGCCTAGTTTTTTAGCTTTTTCGATGGAATTTAAGCATAACACAACATGAGGCTAAAAGAATGCATGAGCACAGCTATAATCAAATATGAATTGTCCAAGTGTGGTTTAGTGTGGTAACAATAGTCCTGAAGTTATTAGAGTTCAGCTTCCTCAAGTACTGATGTAGATAACATGTGTGTCATGTCTTTAATGAACAAAAGTAAAAGCCAAAGCCACATTCAACAATATGAAACAAGAAAACTCAAAAATGAGCTTTTCAAAAAGTAACAAAGGTGAAAAAAAAAAATGTAAAGGATCCTTAAGTTTTTAAATGTACTGCTTCTCTTTATAAAAAGTATTATTGTTCACGGCATTTATGAAAAAACGAAACTTTCCCTTCACCAAACACAAAGACATGCGCAAAACAAACAAGACAACACAAAGGTTTCAGTGTAACTAACATTGATGTGAAATGAAGACACATTTCTGCAGGCACTGCAGTTGAGGCAGAAACAGAGGGAGCTGCAATTCCCCTCAGCAGTCAAAACACAAAGAGCTACAATTTCCTTCCCTACGACTATTTACAAACAGTACATGAGCTCTGCAGTAGTTTGAATTGGACCGTACACACACTATTAAGTGTCAGCTCAGTATTACTGACTGAATCCGGGGTCATGTTTATCCGTTTATCCAAGTTGGACAGAATTCCTTAATATCGTGAAGGGCTGTGTGTTTATGAAGCCTTCACATCTGTTATTCTCAATGTCTTTATGTGGGGTTTTTAATTAACAGCCTTTGAAACTGAACTTACATTTATTATTTGGTCCATTGGGATTTACTGGAAAATCAGGAGACGACTAACTGTTCTGTACATATAAAACAAAATCAACTTTTTCGCTGTTTGTAGAATAATAAAAAAAAGTAAACTTTCTGCAGCATTATGCAAGGACCGAAAAACTCAAATATTTTCTGAACAGAGCTTAGAAAAGCACAACTGGAACGAATAAGGTCACAAGTAGGATCAATCGCTAAACATATTTATAATATATACATTTTTGTGGTCTAAAAAGGACATTGAGCCTCATTTGTGAAACAAGCAGAATGAATTCATTAGTAAAGCATTTTTACACAGTCACATTTAAATCAGTGCATTAAAGGATTAGTTCACTTCCAGAATAAAAATTCCCTGATAATTTACTCACCCCCATGTCATCAAAAATGTTCATGCCTTTCTTTCTTCAGTTGAAAAGAAATTATGTTTTTTGAGGAAAACATTCCAAGATTTTCCTCCATATAGTGGACTTCAGTGAGAGCCAACGGGTTGGAAGTCCAGACTGCAGTTTCAAAGGGCTTGACACAATCCCAGCCGAGGAATAAGGGTCTTATTTTGTAAAACGATTGGTCATTTTCTAAAAATAATTAAACATTTATATGCTTTTTAACCACAAATGTTCGACTTCACACATTACTTAATCACGCTGGAAAGGTCAGCCATGACGTAGGCGGAAGTACCGACCCAGTGTTTACAAAGTGAACGTGCAAAGAAAGTCAAACGCCCTTTACAAAAAAAAGGTAAAACAACAATGTCGGAAGATTTTGAAGTTGGAGGAGGAAATGGGATGGAGTTTTTTAGGAGGCCTACACTACCTTTTTAAACCAGAGTACACAGATGAAGAACTAACTGCGTGTGACCTTTCCAACGTGATTATATAATGCATGTGCATCGCAGAGCTAGTGCAAGACGAGCATTTGTGGTTAAAAAGTATACATTTTCATTGTTTTGCTAGATAAGACCCTTATTCCTCGGCTGGGATTGTGTCAAGCCCTTTGAAGCTGCATTGAAACTGTAATTTGGACCTTCAACCCATTGAAGTCCACTATATGAAGAAAAATCCTGGAACGTTTCCCTCAAAAACCTTAATTTCTTTTCGACTGAAGAAAGAAAGACACGAACATCTTAGATGACATGGGGGTGACTAAATTATCAGGAAATTTTTATTCTGGAAGTGAACTAATTCTTTAATTTGTGCAACATCATGCCTGTTGCAACAGCTTGAGATGATGACATTTTTGTAGGCCAACCCAGAAGTAAACATCACCCTGGTTTCCTTGACAAAAAACCCAACAGGATTTTTCCTTTGACTTTTGGATTACTGTATTTTATGTAAGAATAAACTGTGAAAATATCTTGAGCTTGTAACCACAGACCTTATTAACCAAAAGCACACTAAAAAAAAACAAAACACTGACTTCAGAATGATGGAACCGGAAACTCAGCCTACAAAAATATGTAATCCCTGCAGCACTCTATTGGTTTTTGATGCAACATGGTGTTCACATTAGATGTAGACAGAGTGTAAGAATGTTTTTACTCAGTAATTCATTTTGCTTGTGTTTAAAGGATGAAGCTCACTGTCTTGAAATCGGTCGACGGTTGAAGAAAAACAATAGTAGAAAATAGAGATCGATTTTCCTTTATCGCTTGCGTCCCATTTATCCAAGCACGAATACTGCTGCTCACACACGAGATACAAAAGTACAGTCCACTTTATCCAGAGGAGGTGGCTGCTCTACAAGAGGTCCTCCATCTCTTAAGACTTGATTGTTGGGTCAGCAGGGAGGTACAGACGCCATCTTTATTCCCCCACAAGTCTCCGCTTATGAGCTAAGGGTGCTGTTCTTTATTCCAGGAAAAAGCACCACATAATAAAGTTAAAGTGATGCTCCTTGTGATAACTGCTATGTGCTTTGAACAAGAGTTAAGTATATATGGTTACCTGGTCAATGGGAGGTTTCTGTTCCCCATTGACGCCCTTCAGTAGCACAGACTCCTCTGTTTTTTTTGCCTTCATCTCTACGACGATGTCATCTTTGTTAGTCTTCTCTTTGGTGCTGTAGGCATTAATGCTGTAGAGATTAACACACCGATACACCAGACTGCAACATGGGGCTGCACAGATGCTTTTCTGCACTTCTGTACTGAATTATATATTGCATATGCAATTTGCTGTTAGAAAGTCTTATCAAATTACCCCTACAAAAGTTTGGACACACTTGACAGAATTTGTTTTTCATGATCATAAAAAAATTATTTGATCTAAAGATTATGCTTAAACTCTAGAAATTATTTGTGCAGACAAATAATCAAAAGTCATGTGTCTTTCCAAAAATTGTAACATTTTATTAAGATCTATACATTAACATTAGTAAATGGTTTAGCATGCCTTTTTTTTTTTTTTTTTTTTTACACTATTTATTGGTTTCTTGAGCAGCAAATCAGCATATTATAATAATTTCTGAAGGATCATGTGACACTGAAGACTGGAGTAATGACTTCTATAAATTCAGCTTTGCCATCACACAAATTAATTACATTTCATATTTTAAAATATATAAAAACATAACAGTTATTAAAACGTAGTATTTACTCAAAAGACTTATATTTAAGAAATATTTTAAAATCCTGCTGACCCCCAAAATTTGTAGTAGTTTATACTAATACATATTTAATATATTACCATGGTATTGAACATGTCATGTACCATGTTGTAAAATTTGGTACTACAGGATATTTGAAAGAATATACTTTAATGCATAAAGACCCAAATTAACATTATATATATGTGTAAAGTATTATTTGGAAAACATTTAATTTATTATATTAGATTCATATTCATTATTTATTTTAATCATTTTTTACATTTTTTTTTTTTTTTTTTTTGTTTAATATTGTTTTTTGTTATTTACATTTTTTACACTGTTTTTCTCTAATCTTTTCCACAGATTCCCTATTACTTCCCTGTGGTCCCCGAGGGTCCCCTGACCCCACTTTGAAACCCCTGTACTAATGTTTACTAATAAACTAGATAGAAGGAAAAAGTATTACATACATTTCTTGTTTGCCTGATCGTCCACAGGGTAACTTGCCCTTTTTATACAGGAAGTAGAAGACACTGCCCAGGATAGCCAGCAACAGGATGCTGACAATAATCACCACAATAATCACTCCGCTATTATCAACTGGAGACAGAAAACAACAGATGTCAACATTGGCATGACTGACTGATATGTAATAACCAATGAACTATTACCATTTCAACAAGACACAATTAATTCATGCTGAAACGCAATAAATGTGCTTTTAGGCAAAATACAAAAGTGAAACACCATACTAGATCACAAAAAGTGCACTGAAGGACACAGTACACTACACTTTTTAACAACAGCTGCAACATTTGTATTCAAAAACGCGTGCCACATGACAAGGACGCATGCCCTTGTAAATGAGACGAGTTTGGTATGAAACATATAATTAGAGTGTTTTAGTTAAATGGAAGGAGGTATTCCTCAGAGTCAAATAAAGAAAATTAAGGAGCGCCATTCAGAGGAAGCGTCATCAAATGCTATAAATACACACAGAGACGACAAACAATTGTCTGGGAATGAATTTTATGAGTTAAATCTACTCAATAAAACAGCAGGCTGCTACCACAATCTTCACCATAATAGTTTAACAGTCTCAGTTGCAGCCCAGCACTTCAAAACATTTGTTAAAATATTCACATAGAACTAATTATACATTCATCTTGGAAAACATTCGGCGCTGGATCTGCCCCTGCTATCTGAAGTAATGTCTGCTTCAATTTTTGCTTGCTTTTTTTTGCTCTATGACTTTTCTTCACACAGAATTTTAAATATGCCCAGAGGCCGACACGAAGAGCCAAGCTAACCGAGCTGCTGCGGAGGCTTTGCCATATAAAATCTATGAATTATTCAAGTACATTAGATGATCTTTCATTGTTTGTTAGGGTTGGATTTTGCAGGGATGAAATGGACTGGGTGTTGATTTAAAGCATATGATCCTTTCTAACAGACAAATAGAGCAACAGAAGAGGAAAGAAAAATGTTACCTGAAGTTTTCCTAGCTGTTGGAGTCTGAGAGAATGGAACTGGGAGAAAACAATGGACAACATTAACATTTTTGATTCCAAACAACCAATATTTTCAATAAAATCAAACATATTCTATTCAGCCTCATTTAAAGTTCAAAATAAATGACATGGTTAAAATGATATTATAATTCTGATGATGAGACATGTCTTTGAAAAGTAAAGACATTTATAAATGTTACAACAGTACGTTTCCACAACAATATTAGCAGCACAACTGGTTTTAAAGTGCCCCTATTATGGATTTTTGAAAATTATCCTTTCATGCAGTGTGTAACACAGCTTTAAGTGAATGAAAACATCTTGCAAAGTTTTAAACCTGAAAGTGCACTGTGTATAAAGTTATTGTCTCTCAAAAGAAAGAGTCGACTCTGAGTCATTGAAACGAGTCGTTTTTAAAACGAATCCCAAGCCGTTTCATGTTGACGTCAACATGAAACATTAGCACATTGCCCGCCCACTTGTTGGTCTTTTCTCGTTGGTCTGAATGAAAATGCAAATTCATTCATTGCCACTAGGTGCAGCTTTTGGAGTGGTAAAAATAGCCGTTTCCCTGGTAACGCTATACACAAAGCAGTGTAACAGGCATGATGTAATGAAAATGAGACCAATCGACTAATCACCGCAGATTATAGCGTCGCGCAAAGGATATAGCGTCATGCATGTCAACCTGTTGTTGGGGACTCCCAAAACCAAAATATGAACCTTTCATTACCCATAATAGGTGTACTTTAACACTGATAATAATAAGAAATGTTTTTGAGAAGCAAATCATCATATTAGAATGATTTAGGATCATATGACACTGTCTACCTGGTCTCATGACGAAAACGTACCTGTGGGAATTTTTTTGCAAGATGAGAAATATGTACCAATAAGTACATATCACTGCAGTTTCCAACAGAAATGAACACTAGAGGCCTTAAAACAGCGAGCACTTGTAATCGTTTTCATACGCAGTTATGATTGCTGCTCCACATGTTTTGCATTACACAGCAAGCTTGCTTGGTAGCTCAGCTGGCACGGAATTGGACTTAGAATTCAGAATCTTTGGGTACGAATCCAGTTAAAAACATGATGAGAGATCAAAAAACAAGCTAAAACGGCATACTTGCGATTGCGTTTTTACGTCACATTTGCTTTTGTTCATACTATTGGGTAGGTTTAGGTGTAGTGCAGATGGTACGTTATTTTAAAGCGTCACAGAGCATTAGACTTACAGCGCCACTCAACGGACATTTCAAATCAGAACACGTACAAAACCAACATCACATCAAACGTACCATATGTATGTTCATTTGTTCTGAGGAAAAAAACTAACACTCTTTTAGCGCCACTCAGTGGACATTTCACATCGAATATGTCACGAAACGCACATAGCAGTATGTATTTCGCCGTCTTGCGAAAAAGTTCCCACAGGTACGTTTTTGTCATGAGATCAGGTTGGACACTGAAGACTGGAGTAATGATGCTGAAAATTCAGCTTTACCATCACAGAAATAAATTGCATTTTTAAAAACATTCAAATGGAAAACGGTTATTTTAAATTGTAATAATATTTTACAATATTACTGTTTTTACTGTATTTTTGGTCAAATAAATGTAGCCTTTGTGAACATAAGTGACATTAAAACAATTAACTGACAAAACTTTTGAACAATAAGTTAAATGTAAAAATTATTTATAAATTATATTAATGTAAATACATACATGAATAATAAATGAAATAATAATATTATTAATTTTATACATTATGATAAAACAACTAATGTATAACATTTTCCATACTAATCTATGTATAGATATTACATTTATCTTAAAATAAATATTGTTTATATTTAGAATACATTTAGTCTTATACACTCACTGGCCACTTTATTAGGTACACCTTGCTAGTACCGGGTTGGACCCCCTTTTGCCTTCAGAACTGCCTTAATTCTTCGTGGCATAGATTCAACAAGGTGTTGGAAACATTCCTCAGAGATTTTGGTCCATATTGACATGATAGCATCACGCAGTTGCTGCAGATTTGTCGGCTGCACATCCATGATGCGAATCTCCCGTTCCACCACATCCCAAAGGTGCTCTATTGGATTGAGATCTGGTGACTGTGGAGGCCATTTGAGTAAAGTGAACTCACTGTCATGTTCAAGAAACCAGTCTGAGATGATTTGAGCTTTGTGACATGGTGCATTATCCTGCTGGAAGTAGCCATCAGAAGATGGGTACACTGTAGTCATAAAGGGATGGACATGGTCAGCAACAATACTCAGGTAGGCTGTGGCGTTTAAACAATGCTCAATTGGTACTAAGGGGCCCAAAGTGTGCCAAGAAAATATCCCCCACACCATTACACCACCACCACCAGCCTGAACCGTTGAGACAAGGCAGGATGGATCCATGCTTTCATGTTCTTTACGCCAAATTCTGACCCTACCATCTGAATGTCGCAGCAGAAATCGAGACTCATCAGACCAGGCAACGTTTTTCCAATCTTCTATTGTCCAATTTTGGTGAGCCTGTGCGAATTGTAGCCTCCGTTTCCTGTTCTTAGCTGACAGGAGCGGCACCCGGTGTGGTCTTCTGCTGCTGTAGCCCATCTGCTTCAGGGTTCGACATGTTATGCGTTCAGAGATGGTATTCTGCATACCTTGGTTGTAACGAGTGGTTATTTGAGTTACTGTTGCCTTTCTATCATCTCTAACCAGTCTGCCCATTCTCCTCTGACCTCTGACATCAACAAGGCATTTTCGTCCACACAACTGCCGCTCACTGGATATTTTCTCTTTTTCGGACCATTCTCTGTAAACCCTAGAGATGGTTGTGCGTGAAAATCCCAGTAGATCAGCAGTTTTTGAAATACTCAGACCAGCCCGTCTGGCACCAACAACCATTCCACGTTCAAAGTCACTTAAATCCCCTTTCTTCCCCATTCTGATGCTCGGTTTGAACTTCAGCAAGTCGTCTTCACCACATCTAGATGCCTAAATGCATTGAGTTGCTGCCATGTGATTGGCTGATTAGCAATTTGTGTTACCAAGCAATTGAACAGGTGTACCTAATAAAGTGGCCGGTGAGTGTATATTTTAATGTCATATTTAATATTAATAATCAAATATATATGAAATCATCATCATAATCATGAATAATAGTGATTAAGAACTATTAATAATCATTATTGTTACATTTTTAATAATGATCAACTGGATGTCCTGATTTTCAGTGTAATAAGAAAAATAGACTCTTACTGCTCCTGATGCTGTAAGTCTTGGTCTCTATTCCGAAGTCGTTTGTTGAATTGCAGACAGCAACAGTGTCAGTGGTCACTTTAAGCATCACAACGCTGTAGACTTGATCCTCCGTTTCTCTTTTAACAACCTCACGCCAGCTCTGAGACTACAACACACACACAAACAAGACAAAAGCATCAATCCACAACTCAGTGTAACGAGCAGAGGGCTTAGAGGAAATCTGTTACCTGACTGCCAGTGATGCTCCAGGTGATGGTGGGTCTGGGGTAACCTCCCACCTCACAGCTCAAATTCACCCAACCCCCTACTTTCTCCGTCAGCTCAATCTCCCTCTCTGCATCCTTCATCTGAGGCGCGCCTGGAGGAATAGATCCAGTAACAATTTTAACTAAATATATATTGATGTTAAAGCTCTTTGCTGAGTTTCAGTAATACTTGAGCTCCTCCTCACCCTGAACGATGATATGGACAGAACCGCTGGTCAGCAGGCCTGGAAGAGACGGGACAGTCACCTCACAGTCATACTGTCCAGCTGTGTCGAACGTGGCGTCCTGCAGCTGCATTATGTGTCCTCTTCCGACCTCAATCCCATCCTACACAAACAAACGTGTGCAAACAAATTTAGTAAAGAACGGATGGGGTGAAAAGAAGCTCTAAACAGAATGTGGAAGACCAAATGAACGTGTCTAGACTGCGTGAATCACACTGCAGTGTTACCTTAAACCACACAGTCGAGGTCTCTAAAGACGACAGGGCATTGCAGGTGGCTGTCAGACTCTCTCCTTTCAGCATGACCTCTGAGTCTTTGGGCACCACCACAGCTGGGTCCAGATCTGAGCACACACATAAATGCCAATAAGGTCAATAATTCAGAGTAAAAGCCTCGTTGTGAGCTTGACTTGAATTATCTGCTTCATTTAATGAGGGTGAGTAAATGATGACAGAATTGTTATTTTGGGGGTGAAGTATTTCTTTCGAATTGCCCCAGCAAAACAGAATCACTTTTGTTTCTTTCTTCCTGTCTTTCTTTCTTTCTATATATATATATATTTGATACTAAAAAATGATTAAAATGATTCAATTTATTAAAATTTCTGTACTTTGCAAAATAGGAAATGTGGCACAATGGAGGCCTATTGGCCTATTTTTCAATGAAGTGTTAGAAGTTTATTATGCAGGAAAGTTATGAAATTTGGCACACAGATAGAGAACAGTCTCAATATTAACCATAGCAAATTTGGAGTCTCTATCTCAAACTCTCTAGTGCCACCAATAGGCCAAAAACTAAAATTTCTACTAATTACTTTTGAACTGTAAGGCCTAAAAGCAAAATACTTTTTTTTTCCTCTGAGTCCTTGGCTCATACTGAGTCGACTGCATACCAAAATTTACATTTTTATTTGACAAGATTTTTCGCATTTTTGAATTACGCAAAAAATCTACTTTAATAACGAATTTGATGAAATTTGCGCAAAAATGGACATGAGGCTATGGGCCAGATTTATTACAGCTTGCACCAGCGCAAATCTTGTCTTTTGCCGATAAAATAGTACTGTCAGGGTTTACTAAAGACGCGCAGTGAACAATTAGCGCTGAAAAGGTGTGGACAGTTATTTTTGCGCCTGACCTTATTGAATATGCATTTGTAGGAGTTTCCCTTTCAGACACAAAATTTATGAGAGGAGAGTATTAAAATGAACCACACAACATGATTTATTAACGTTTGTGTAAGGATGAAAGAACCTCAGATACTTTGATCTCCTGAGAAACAGACAATACAAACAAACACGGGCATCTCCACAGAGTGGAGGTGTAGGAAACTTCCTTCCCTTCTGTCCATTTGTTTCTTCTTAAATCCCCTCACCCATCCTTCCTTCTACTCAGTCAGCTCAAAATGGTCAATAGTAGAATCTAATGTTCTATATTAATGCAAGTGATATTCACAGTCATGTTTGGTATCATTTGAATTGTCTCAAGGCGTCTGGTACAATGGTCTCATTCTTACAAGGAGTAAACTAAAAGGTAATACAGATCCTAAGAGTTTAGAGATATTTTGCATACTGTAGCGGGCGGGTCAGTTTCCAGTGGTTTTCATGCAGAATTACCTTTTGTCCCAAAAGGTGTTAACTCAGTCAATGCAAATTCCAATTGTTAGCAGCTGTCTCCATCTCGGGGGATGTTGTTCTTGGTCTGAAGTACTTAAGGAAATGTTGCAAAAGGATCAGGGCCTTCTGTAGCTGGAATGAGCCCATAGGATGAAGTGTGTTCGCACACTTCATACTATGTATTTTTCTCAAGTCAGGTATGCATGTTACTCTTAGATTCATCTTTGAGATTTTGATGTTTTGTATTGATTTAATATCTTTGAATTGGCTGTATAATTGGCACAATACATATTTACCTGACTGATAATAAATTGTTACATTTGATTTTATTCTGACTTACTCTGAAATTATTGACTCTAGTAGATTACGATGTATCCTTGTTACCGCATTTCCTGCGTCAGGTTTGTAACGGACTAAAATTCAGTTGAGATGGAGCATAGGGCACACCAACTGTATCTTTAGGGATCCGGCTAACACTTGGTATTAGTTCAAGTGTACTTAGATTGTAAGGGCTTATAGTGAATTTCCGTTTAGGTCAACTGAATGTTGTTCGACCAACCTAAACAGGGTGAGCCTAACCTCTGTTTATTGCAATATTATTCTAGCTAAGTGTACATGGGGAAACCATGGCATGACCATACCAAAGCTACTATCAGGGAAGTAATGTTGGTCAGCTTTTATCTATAGTAGTGGTCGTGACCTCTGACTAGAAATAATATTGCTTTATTCAAGTGTGTACAAATCTATGGGGGCTAAATAAAAGTACTTTTAGAATGAGCAAGCATAGGAGCGGCCGTCTAAAGTATTAGCCAATTACCTCTGTCTAATAACCAAGACTGACGAGAATGTGACCGTAAGATACGCTAACAACGGCCGAAGCGATATCTTTGAGCGACATGAGCACCCGAATGAACGAGTACAATAATATTAAAGAATAATAGAATAATCAGATGTCTAGATAAATTATCCTATGAATGATAACAATTGTCATTCTAACCCAAATGCGAGGTCATAATAAAATGGAGTCAGATTTGAACTTAACCTAGATTTAATAGCTTTGCGCGCTGAAAAGACCAAACACGCAGGAAACCTTCACCCACGATTGGATACCGTCCTTGGACCAAATTCGTGGACCTTACATTTGCACTCATCAAATTTCTGCTATTTGTGCCCTTATTTAACGGCCAAAAAAAGCATGTCTTAAAGCAAGTGGTAATTTGCGCTGCTCTTGGTAGACTGTGCTGGTCATTATAGAAATGATCTGGCTGTGTCTGTGTTCTTTAATGTGCGCATTGTCAGTAAATCACACGCAGAATATTCCCCTCCCGTCTGAACTTTTATGGAATTGTGCTCTAATGCTAATTTGCCCCATTTAGTAAATCTGGCCCCAAATCTTCAATTCGGACTAAACTTGGTATGTGTTATAACAAGCATGACCTGATTAAAGCACCTACTGATTGAAAGATATAAAAATTGACATTTCTGCTTATAACTTCTGACCAGTTTGGCCAAAAATCATAAGATTGGTCTCGTTAGATTCATAATGGCAAACCAAATTGAACAATACATACGTCTGACTTTTTGGCCGTCTACAATTTTGAGTTTTGTAGTAAAATGCTCTATTAACAAATGTCTTTTAACAGAGGTCTCCAACCCTGCTCCTGGAAAGCTACCATACTGCATACTGAGTTCAGCTTCAACCCAAATCAAACACACCTGAACCAGGGTGTTCAGGGCTACTTAATTACAGACAGGTTTGTTGAAGCAGGGTTGGAACTGAAGTCTGCAGCAATGTTGCTCTCCAGGATCAGGGTTGGAGAAGGGTTGGAGAGTCTTTACTGAGTAATTAAAGACAGCTCCTTAGCTCTTGATTTTACCTCTGTTGTGCTTGGCCCCTTAATTGCTGCTTGCAGCTATTTCATTATAAATGTTTTTAATGTCATTTTTGATCATTTTAATGCACTCTTTCTCAATAAAAGTATTAGTAAAAAAAATCTTACTGACCCCAAACTTTTGAACGGTAGAGTAAATGCTAATTATTCAACATTATTAGGTGTCAGCATATTTGGCAACAATACTGATAGATGATTAGATTATGGTGGTAAGCATTTATTTTCTAGTATCCAAATCTGTGTGTTTAAAACTGAGAAGGTGGAAGTTGAACTCACAGTGCACAGTGAGCTGTAGGGTGTCCACCACCTCATCATGGTTCACGGCATCCAAATCCAGAGAGTGACATTCATACACACCGCTGTCTGCCCGAGACACTTCCTTCAGAACCAGCAGCCCCCGATAGGAATCCAGCTCCATGTCTGACTGTTATTAACAGGACACAGAAAACAGTGTGAAAAGGAAAGGACATGACGTGTGGCCAAGTATGGTGACCCATACTCAGAATTTGTGCTCTGCATTTTAACCCATCCAATTGCATCAACATTCACTCCCCCCACGACAATCCCTGCCAGACCTGAGACTCGAACCTGCAACCTTTGGGTTACAAGTTTGACTCGCTAACCATTGGGCCACAACTGCCCTCCCAAAGATTAAAGGGGTAATGAACTGAGAAACCAAAATTCCCTTGATCTTTTGCCATATAAGAGGTCACTGTACTATAAAAACATCCTGTAAGTTTCAGAACTCAAAACTTTCTCATCAGTCTAAAAACAACTTATACTGAAGGCAGTCTGCCAAAACGACAGCTTTTGGAATGTACCACTCTATGATATAATAGTGTGTATAAGCACCGCCTCAGCAGAAGAAGATCAACGGCTGTACATGGAAATGACATACAGTGAGCCTCAAACACCATTGTTTCCTCCTTCTTATGTAAATCTCGTGAATAAAACAGACCACTGAAAAACAGGCGAATCAGAACATAACACCAACTGTTACGTAACAGTCGGGATCACTAATAGTTACGCCCCCAACATTTGCATATACCCGCCTATGCTCTATGCCAGCCGCCAGCCGAACCATCAGAAGTTCTGCAGGTATTGTGAAGAAACAAGCAAGGACAACAGCGAAAATGGCAGATCATGGAAATAAATGTTATGTTCCAGGCTGTGCAGGGATGGGTTGGTGTCTGTATTCAGAAAGGCACGGGAAGCAAATAACGCGTTCTAATAAAATAACGCGAGCCACTAAAGGGACATGGCTAGTTCCTTGCTAGCTATAGCCTGTTACAGTACATAAGATTTCACTTACCACATAAACAGAGTAAGGAGAGATGACTGAGGATGATGGCGAATGATTTACAGATCCTGAGCACCACTGACAAGCATCTGATCTTGTAAAATGTGTGGTACTGCCGCTCCATAGTATAAACAGAGTACATGCGATCGCAAATCTCCAAAGTGAAAGTAAAAAGCGATCGTGCATTTCAAAACAGTTTCAATGCCCAGGATATAAATAGCGGCTCCCCGATGCCCGCATTTTATTTACAGTATAATTACCCAACGATATAACTGCGTGAGAAAGTATTGAAATATATATTTTCCCTGTGTTTCCTGCCGTGTGAGCTACTGAAATGAGCTGCACTGTGAAACAGCCAATCAGAGCAAAGCTCAACATTATTATTCATGACCCTTCCAAATAAGCCAATAACAGACCGTTTCATTCTGGGGAGAAATCCTAGGGTTGTAAATGGACATGTAAAACTGTTTCTGGAGAATTTTTGCCCTTACCTAAGCCACATACCTTCTATGTAGATATCAGAGAACAATTTAAAATATTGTATCAATGCATTCTATGGCACCTTTAAGTCTGTTTATAGAATTTTACTTCAATTTGAAACATTTGAAAACCACTGTTGTTATTTTGTCATATTGTCATTAAAACAAATGCATATTAAACACATACTTAGGCTGCACATCATGGTACTGTTCACCCTGAGCATATCAAGCACATTGTCTGGGCCAGACGTCTATTATGTACACTTCTTCTCAATGGTTTACAGCCTCCCATTCAGAAAAAAATGGGTCCAAATAAAAGAGAAAAAAGAGGCTATTCTCACTTGTTCTCGGTTGAAAATGATGGGTGCTGGGGGGTTCCCATCGCCTTGACAACGGAGCTCCACTGTGTCCCCCTCTTTGACCAAGCCCTCGGGCGATTCTTTCCATATCTCCACACTGGTTGTGGGGTCTATATGACATACGCACACAAAAGACCAAGGGGCCATGAATCTTATTTCATTCAAATGTAACTTGCCAAGGCAACATAATTCTCATACTCAGTTATTTAGTCAGAGCTGACAAAGCAAGGACCTTTGTAGCTTTGTCATAATAAACACAACTCAAAATGGAGTTTACCATTACCAGTGTTGGGTAGTAACTCATTACATGTAATTTGGATTATGTAATCCAATTCCAAAAATGAAGTACATGTTATTAGATTATAATAATAATCATAATAAGACTACAGCTACTTTTTTATTGATTACATATTATTCACATCAGTCAAATGAATTATTTGTCATTTATTGATTTTCTGGGAGAGAGAGAGGGAGGTGGGATTGGGAAAGGTCCTCAAGCTGGGATTCAAACTCAGGACGCCTGTAGCACAACGGTGCTATATGTTGGCGCGCTGCCCACGAGGCTACCTTTTTTATGATTTAAACAAGTATTCATCAACTCACAAACCTCCAGAAGTTCTTTCATAAACCCTAGTTTGGGAAACCCTAATGTAATGTGATGTTTAATGTACTTCGTGTTGTTGATAACAAAGGATGGAACATTTTCTCGTTTTATTTTTATATCAGTGTGGTACAAAATAATCTAATTTAAATCAATGTGACTTGAGTCAACCCAGCAGGCACTGGACATCAATATAACGTCAGGTTGACGGCGAGAATGAAAATCGGGTTGACGTCAGTATTTGACATCAATCTGATGTTGACTTAACGTTGGATTACACAACCTAAAAACAACAAAATATCAACGTTGGTTATTGGACATCAAATTAACTTTGACATTAGACGTAGAATTTTGGTCACCCGTTGTCGCAACCGAAATTTAACCAAATATCAATGTCTTATGTTAAGTTGTGTGTCTGCTGGAAAAAGTAATCTAAAAATAGTCAACAAAAGTAGTCTGATTAGATTACCTAAAATGTGTAATCTAATAGATTACGTTACTTACTACAATTTTTATCATGTAATCTTTAATCAATAAGGGGCTACAATTTGTAAGCAATCTACCCAGCACTGTCTGTGACATACTAAAGCTATTTGAAATATAAAAAACATGAAACAGGAAAATACAGGTTAGATCTGTCAGATCTAATGTGATCTTTAACCTTATATTCGCACAAAAGGTGTTATCAGTTTCAACTAATTTTGTTTTTTCCACATTGAAAGTGAAAACACTATTTTAAATGATAGAATCATAGCCAGTGAGATCAAATATGATGTATATGCAGGTATGTGAAGTGGGATTTTGGACCAATGAGATTTCACAGTGGGCAGAGCTATCCAGCACAATGCAACAAATACAAAAACCCAAGCAAGAGTTTGAATATATCACATTCCACTTCATCAAAAACTCTCAATCATAAATGGACTTACAGTGAACTGTAATGTTGATGCCTTTGGACTCGGATGTCCTGACAGCTCCTGGGACAAAATAGCTAACTTCACAGGAAAAGTGGGCGTCTTTGTCTTCCTTGGTCACCTTATAATGCAATTCACTCTGCACTGTATATAGACCACTGGATTCCCTCGTCACTAGCGTTACCACGTTCGCCACTGACATGAAACACAAACACACAACCAGACATACATGCACATTAGTGGCAACCTTTAAGAGGAAACAGAGCTTAATTCTTCATATAAACCCTGCTGGAAAAAAACAGCTCATACCATCTTTAGGAGTCGAGCTGGTTTTTGCTTGTCTGGTGTGGCCTACCAGCTCAAAACAGCTTGACCAAGATGCTCTACCAGGCTGATACAGATTTTACCAAATGGCAGTCCAGCTGACCAAACATCGAATACAGGCTGGACCAGCTAATGACCTAATAACCAGCTACTGTTTTCAAGTCAACATGAAACATGTCTGCGTTTCCCAAAATGAACTATGGTTGCAAGCTCCGTTGTTACCAATAGAGTTCAATGGAACTAACGATTATAGTAAGCTATCGATGGTTTTGGGAAACACACCCCAGGACAGGATTTTCTTCATTTTCTTCATTGTCTTAATTGTCATCTAACACTCACTTAAAATTACACGGTTAAATGTAATCTTTAGCAAATCTCAAATGGAATATCTATTTTTCATAATGTACATTATAATATTTTCATGCCTAAATTCCAAAAAAACAATTAATTTCAGCTTTTAGGTTGGACAAGAACCAAAATTTGCTTTTCATTTATCAGCCAATTATCAGTTAATGACCACAACATAAAATATATTTTCAGCTTATTAGAATTTTAATATATGTACATCACTAGTCTCAGATGTGAAGCGAGTTATTGTACTTTAGTGTAAAATTACACAAATAAATCAATTTCTCTTTGTATAATGTGCACTGATGTAATGTGATGGAATTTGTAATATGTGACCCTGGACCACAAAACCTTAAGTAAGTCTTAAGTAGCACGGGTATATTTGTAGCAATAGCTAAAAATACATTGTATGGGTCAAAATTATCCAAATTTCTCTTATGCCAAAAATCATTAAGATATTAAGTAAAGATCATGTTCCATGAAGATATTTTGTAAATTTCCAACCATAAATATATCAAAACTTAATTTCTGGTTAGTAATATGCATTGCTAAGAACTTCATTTGAACAACTTTAAAGGAAATTTTCTCAGTATTTAGATTTTTTTCCACCCTCAGATTCCAGATTTTCAAATAGTTGTATCTCGGCCAAATATTGTCCTATCCTAACAAACCATACATCAATGGAAAGCTTATTTATTCAGCTTTCATATGATGTATAAATCTCAATTTCGAAAAATTGACACTTATGACTGGTTTTGTGGTCCAGGGTCACATATAAAGTCAGTTTTGATTTGATGTTTAATTTAGCTTGGTTTTTCTAGATTTTCCAGCAGGGGTCATGAATGTTTATATACATACTGTTAAAAAAAAAAGTTTGGGGTCAGAAATTAATTAATGATTTAAATTGACCAAAGTGACAGTAAAGACTTTTACATTGTTTCAAAGATTTATATTTCAAATAAATTGTGTTCTTTTAATATATCCTGAAAGAGGCATTATGGTTTCCACAAAAATAATAAGCAACACAACTGTTTTCAACATTTTTAATAAGAAGAAATGTTTAAATCAGCATATTAGAATAATTTCTGAAGGATCATATGACACTGAAGACTGGAGTAATGACTCCTGAAAATTCAGCTTTGCCACCACAGGAATAAATTAAATTTTAAAATATATAAAAATGGTTTGGGTTAGTAAATTGTAAAAATATGTCGCAATATTAGAGTTTTACTGAATTTTGATTAAATAAATCAGCCTTTGTTAGCATTAGAAACTTCTGAAGAATATAAGAAAAAAAACCTGCTGACCCCAAACTTTAGGACGGTTATATACAAATTAATTAATATAAAATAATAATATTAATATTACATAAAATGAACTTAAAATTATATTATACTGAATATGAACGAAAAATGAATGATGAACGATAAAATTAAAAAAATGAACGATAGTAATATATAGATAAAAATATATAGATAATAAATCTGTCAGTTTTTTACTCACAGCCACTAGAGGGGTGGATGGGGATGTGATCACGGTACCACGTGATGTTTGGCTTGGGAAAGCCTTCTCTTGTCTCACAGGATGCAATCTAACCAAATAAAAAATGTGTCAGCTTAAACCCACCATAAATAATGGTGAGTTTACACAAACATTATATATGCACACAGAGAGAATCTGAGTGCATGACGTACCTTAGCTGGGGAGTCACCAGACGCAGAAACTCCAGAGAGGACACCTTCAATGATGGGAGGCCCTGGGGGGTCTGAAAACAGCAAGTTCACATTTATACATATATATAAATTAAGGGAAAGAAGCAGTTTAGTGAGAATGTTCAACTGAGAGAAGAGACTTACCAAAAACCTTCAAGAGAGTCCTGCCCTCTTCACTGCCTGCTGACAATCCACTGACCTGACAGAAAAACTCTCTTTCATCAGACAGCTTAACATCCTGAATGGTCAGAGTTTCTCCATCACTGTTTGATCGCACACTGATACGATCGCTGTAGGTCGTGTTCTCATCCACCTTCTGCATGGTCAGGTCGCTGAATGAGATTCTGACCCGATGACCTTCACGTTCCCGCTGAGGATGATGGGAAGTAAAACATGGTAAATGGTCTGTAGATATGACTTGAGTTCCGCATTCAAATATAAGTCCTTCAAATGTAAGACTTTTTAATCATTTTAATCTAGCCTAGTCAGCCAGGCGGAATTTGAAACTCTGAGCACATAAATTGTACATATCCAGAAACATTAAAGTGTTAGTTGACCCAAAAATGGAAATTCCGTCATTTTTGTCGCAATTGCGAGTTTATATCTTGCAATTTTAACTTTTATTCTTGCAGTTGTGAGTTGATATCTCACAACTCTGGCTTTTTTACTCGCATATCCTTTCTCACAATTGCGAGATATAAATTTGCACTTGCAAGTTAGAAAGTCCAATTCTGAGGAAAAAAAAAGACTGACTATTTTTGTGCAATTGTGAGTTTATATCTCGCAATTCTGACTTTCTTCTCACAATTGTGAGTTTATATCTTGCAATTTTGACTTTTTACTTGCACATCCTTCCTCAGAATTGTGAGATATAAATTTGCAATTGCGAGTTATAAAGTCCAATTCTGAGGAAAAAAAGACTATTTTCTTTCAACTGCGAGTTTATATCTTACAATTTTGACCTTACAACAAATATGTTATAAAGTCGGAACTGTGAGATATAAACTCAAAATTCTGAGAAAAAAGTCAGAATTGTGAGATAAAAAGTTGCAATTACCATTATTATTTTTATTTAGTAGTGGAAACAAGCCTCCATATGATTGTGTCTCTTATTTAACTGCTTGATTCATATGGATTAATTTTAGTGTCTTTGCAAACTTTTTGAAGCATCAAAAATTTGGTTGCGTGGTCTTTTTAATGCATGGACATAAATCTTTTAGGTTTCTTTAAAAATATCTTCAATTGTATTTTGAAGATGAACTGAGATCTTATCGGTTTGGAACAAAATGAGGGAATTTTTGAGTGGACTATCCCTTTAAATCAAAAAGTGTGAAAGAGTCTGAGAGCTTTCAGGGCTCACCACAAACCACTGGACCATGACCATCATGGGCTGCTCGGTGAAGGTGTACAGGCAGGGGATCTCTGCAGACTCGTCCATGTAAACCTCTACAGTGTCCTCCATACTCAGATCCACCAGCGCCCAAGCTGCCAAAGAAAACACATTGAGATTGTGAGCTTGAGGCCATGTGAGAACAAAGGCTGCTTTATCAACACATGAAAAAACACATTAACAAGCTTTTAATGCATTTTAGATTGTGTACTAATTTTTAAGCCACAGCCTTAGAGAAAACTCAATTACACTCCTATTAATGTTAGAGCTACAGCAGTAAAACACTTGCTTTGTTAAAATTGTTCAGGGTCAGCTGAAGTCTGTGCATGATGACAAGGACCTTTCCAGATCTGTGGACTGTTTTTGCATGTTCTGCACTGATTGTGGGGCAAAATTATTTAGGATTGATTTAGCATGGTAAAAAGAGGACAAAGAAGACATTTTTCCAAAACTGAAAATTAAATTGGTCACACTTTATTTTAAGGTCTATTTCTCAATATTAATAAACCTTTAACTACGACTTTTGTCTCAGTAAACTCCTAATTTGCTGCTTATCAATAGTTAGTAAGGTAGTTGTTAAGTTTAGGTATTGGGTAGGATTAGGGATGCAGAGTATGGTCATGCAGATTATGTGCTTTATAAGTACTAATAAACAGCCAATATGTTAATAATAGGCATGCTAATAAGCAACTAGTTAACAGCGAGAATTAGTCCCTATATAATCAAACATGGAAGGCGTGGTGCATGTCTACAGGTTTGTCAATGACGAGATTTATCAGTATTGCTGGTGACACAGGTTTTCATGTTGTCGTTTTGATGATGTTATCATCATGGTTTTGACATTCTTCATAGTCACTTGAGACTTCTGCAGAATTCTGTGACTGTAGATTGCATGCGGGCCAACTGAGAACATCAGACAGTCAACAAATCATTGGTGTTTGTTGTTATCCTGTTGTTATTGCTATCAAGACAGCTCACATGGCATCTATACAGCTCTTTTCAATTTTCCAACACTGTTTGTTGGGGAAAATCAATGTAATTCCAAAGCACATCCATCAGATGTATTGATAGCAAAAAGCATAATCAAATTAGACAATATATTTAGTAAACAAGTACACAAGGGGTGTAAGAGGTGTATAACTGAGGAATGTAAATCCTGCAGAACTTTTTGTGTAATTCTGCAGACAGATTCTCTGCAGCCTTGCTGATGACGCACATTTGTAGATGCATTGATCTCGCAGAACTTGAAAGCTAAACCGCACTGGCACAGCTTCACATGGCTGGCAATATTACTTTGAAGAATGCTCTAGGCCACCATACCACATCAGCACTGACCGAATCATAGGAAAATAGGCAAAATCATTAACTCCATACAAGCTATTCCCCATACAAGCTATTACATGTTATGGGCTCTCAAATACATTTTCATGGAATGCAAAAGATAAAACATGGCCCATTAACTTACTTCATAATGCATAAAGTGGACTGTCTTTGCAGGAATATGAAAAACTATTAATATGCATTTAAACTGTTAAGCTGAATCTCACAAAAAATATGTCCAGGTTAGAAAGAAATGAAGCCTATTTTAGGAACAGATTTAGAAAGCTTTTTGTATTGTGACATATTAAAAACAGTTAAGCTAACTTTTCCTCCATATTCTTATTGCTATAATGTGTCCAGTTCTTTAAAATATATATTTTTTGATTTCTTACTGTATTACAAAGAATGAGATTCTGCATTACAGTAAAGAGAACTGGGAGGAGGGAGACTTTACTGACAAATAAGTTAACAATAACAAAAGTTATTGAATGGTTTTGTGAAAATCGTCGTTAAATGGATAGTTGCCCCCCCCCCCCCCCAAAAAAAAACAACCTACAATTATGAATTATTAATGTACAAAACCATGCACAAGTTTGGGGTCAGTAAGATTTTTTTTGTTATTTTATTTATGTGTAATTTATACTTTGTTCAGCAAGGATGCATTACATTGATCTAAAGTGAAATAAGGGAAATTATAAACACATTTGAAATAAGTAATAAATCCTTTGACATCACAGGAATAAATAGCATTTTATGGCATTTAGAAAATAATTATTTTAATATGTAATAATATTTCACAATATTGCTGTTTTTAATGTATTTTTAATCAAACTAGTGCAGCCTTAAAAAAACAATATCTTACTAACCCCAAATGTTCATTCATTCATTCATCAATTCATTCATTCATTTTTAATGTAACACAAAATGTTTAGCAAAATGCCCAAACTGCTCTTTTCCATACAATGGAAATGAACAGAGACTGGGTTGGTCCAATATAATAGTACCAAAAGGTATGGCTCATGTACTATATTCCAAGTTTTCTGAATCAAGACAATAGCTTTGTGTGTGGAACAGACCAGAATATGAGGCTGAGTAAATAAAGAAACAATTTTCATTTTTGGGTAAATTATTCATTAAAAATCCTCCCTCTTTTACTTTCTGGCCGTCTTTTTGTGGCAACATTGAGGTTTTGAGTGGCAAACACAGACCTGTCGGCGGCTGACACCACACCAACTGAAAAAATACAAACCATGTGTCTTTTATGTGTCATGATTATATTTGGCAGCACACCTTCAATGAAGCACAGAGAAAGAACAGCATTTTTAAAAATGAGACCCAGATTTTGTGACCACAGGCATGATTTTAATCCGAAAATCTCTGCCTGACTCAGACATGAGCGATACATTCATCTTCACATCTTCCATTCCTCAGATATCTGCGATCAAAACAAGCGTCCAGCCACTGTGACTTTTCAAATGTCACTCTCTGCCCTCAACGGCCTTTTTGTATTAAAAGAAAGTCATTTTTTCCTCCCCTCAGCCTTTCTATCTCTCTGCAACCTGCTCTCTGTCTCTCTCTCGCTCTTTCTCTCAGCATGCAGAAAATAGGCTCGGACTGAAAGGCCTCCTTTTTAATTGGAAACATCTGGGAAGTAGGGAGCTGGGCTGGTGGGGTGCCATGGAGACGGGTTATTATGGGATTTCCACGTCCTTGGCGAGTGACTGGTGGAGGAGAGAGACGTTGGCGAGGGTTCAGGGGTGAAGCGCCTACACAACAACCTCATCACTCGTCTCCCTCCCCTCAGCGGTATGAGGTCAGTGGCACAGCTACTGCTGGAAGGAGGGGGTCTGGCTGTGTCAACAATACTTGAGATGGGTTAGCCTCAGAGCTCACGATGGGTTTGTGACTGAGTGATCAATGAGACATGGTTTGTGCAATTTCAGCTCAATGCTGCACAAATCCTATCCTTAATCACTATCTTTGTTCAATAAACAACACTGCTTAAAACAAGATGCACTAATAATTTAATGAGGTTTAGGTTTAGTACATACTAACGTGTGATCTTGAATAAAGTGTATTAGTGCCCGCCTCCTTTTTCAGCAGCGCTGGTTCCGAAAGTAATTTTTCCATTCATTTTTCCCAAAAAAGTCTTTGTTAAAGTGCTATAAGCCATGAACCTAGCCAACCAGCTACAAGGTGAATCAAAACAGTACAAATTTGTTCGAAGCAAAAAATAAATGACAAAAAAAATGAAATCGGACGAAAAGTGCACTTTAATGAGGAAAAGAACTACAATCACATGAACCGCTGCAAATTACATAATTGAATTAAAAATGATGGAGAAATATCCATTTAAAGTTGTTGAGTGTCTATACATCAACCTGGTCTCATGACGAAATCGTACCTCTGGGAACTTTTTCACAAGACACGAAATGCGTACTGCCATGTACGTTTTGTGACATATTGGATGTGAACTGTAATGCTCAGTGATATTTTAAAATAACGTACCATCTGCACTACATCTAAACCTACAGGACAGTATAAAAAAATGCAAAAACGCAATCACAAACATGCTGTTTTAGCTTGTTTTTCGATCTTTCATCTTTCAGCTCTTTCATCGTGAGTCATGTTTTTGAAAGGATTCGTACCCAAGTCCAGTTCCATTCCGCCTGAGCTACCAAGCAAACTTGTTATGTCTGGAAAGCGAAACACATGGAGCTGTAATCATAACTGTGTACGAAAACGATTACAAATGCTCAATGTTTAACCGCCTGTAGGGCCAGTTTTACTAAACTGGGCAACTTAGCGCAAGAGCGAAATTCCAAAACAGCGCCGTGCAGTGCAAATTAGCGTAGTCGCAAATAAAGAATAAAGAAATAAAGAAACCACAGTACATTGAAAAGAACCGGAGGCCAAAAAATGAATGGTTGAAAGAAGTTTTGATAGACCTGGTATAGCGTGACTCCTAGTTGGGGGTTCCAAGTCATCTTTTATTTCCTGATGGAAATTAAACATAACATGGTCTGGCAAACTATATATTCAGATAATGTGTTCTTCTGGCATTCCAAATAAATTCATACATGTGGAAAAATACCCTCCCTTCTACCATGCACTCTCTGTTCTTTGCTGTGCCTCTCCTAGCAACAATTACTGCAGCCATTTCAAGCGCAAAATAGTTTAAGACATGCATTTTTGGGGCGTTAAATAATGGCGCAAATACCAGTAATTTGACAAGCGCAAACGTTAGTAAATCTCGTTGCGTGATTAATTTGAATACTCTCCTCCCATAAATTTTGCGTCTGAAAGGGAAACTCCTACAAATGCATATTCAGTAAGGTCAGGCTCAAAAATAACTGTGTCCATGCCTTTTCATCGCTAATTCTTCACTGCTTGTCTTTAGTAAAACCTGACACTATTTTAACACCAAAGGATGGTTTGCGCTGGTGAAAGCTGTTATTAAAACTGGCCCCTAGTGTTCATTTCTTTTGCAAACTGCAGTGATATGTACTTATTGGTACGTATTTCGTGTCTTGAGAAAAAGTTTCCAGAGGTAGGTGACCATGAGACCAGGTAGGTATATATAGAATAAATACATTTTATGTTTATTGAGAAAAAAAAAAAAAGTATATATATATATATATATATATATATACATAATTTGCAGTGCTTCTGTGGAATCGGTGGAGCTCAGTGCTCATTTGGCGCAATTTGCATGCTGCAATTCTATGAATGGCAGAATTTTCTTTACAGCATCTTGGGTAATGTTTTTCACCAGGGATTCAGAATTATTTCAAACACAAGTTGAAATAATGAGAACTGATGGGTTCACTAAAAGTATATACCATCGATTAACAACCTTGAAGCTCACAGTAGGCCTGCCTTTAAAGGTTTATAAGTTATATTTAAAAATCAATTTCCCTACGGAAAAAATGAATGGCATTTTTACTTCCTGAACCTGACAGTTGCACTCTATTGGTAACAGACCTCAAGAGGGTGATAGATTTTCCTTCAAATGTTTGTCTCTTTAATTTTTTGTGTTATTACTCAAGCAGCTCACTAGTTTGAGTAACTTGGTCGGGAGTGAGTTTACCAAAATCATCAATAGCCAACAATAGTTCAGTCATAGCAGTTGGGGGCAGTCGTGGCCTAATGGTTAGAGAGTCGGACTTGTAACTCAAAGGTTGCAGGTTCAAGTCCCAGATCCAGCAGGGATTGTTGGTGGGGGGAGTGAATAACCAGTGCTCTCTCCACCCTCAATACCATGACTGAGGTGAGAACCTTGAGCAAGGCACCAAACCTCCAACTACTCCCCGGGTGCCGCAGCATTGGCTGCCCACTGCTCTGTGTGTGTGTGTGTGTGTGTGCACTTGGATGGGTTAAATGCAGAGGACAAATTCCGAGCATGGGTCACCATACTTGGCCACACACCACTTCCCTTTCCCTTTCATCACAAACATAGTTCAACGATTCTCAACCTGTGCTTAAAAGCATAGTTTTCTGTTAGTCCAATAAACAAGGTAACATGCAGTTCAATCTATATCTTTTATTCCATATTAAATATATACATTCCAAACTATATATTTAAGCATGTGAGCAATCAGCGCTGTTTTGGAGTGTGTATATACATAAATGCGCAAGGAAACCCTGGAGTATGACATGAGAGCAATGAATCAAATCCTTAATGAATCAAACATCAAATAAAGCAAAACTAGTAGTCAGATGCCATGTTCATTACAGCAGCATTCTGGAGAAATTACATTGTGGAGAAAGCTGCTGACTGAATGAATCACATATGGGAGTAAACTAAAGTGTACAGCAATTACAAAATGCCTGTTAACACGATTAAGTACTAATTAATATACTATAATCATAATCTGACATTAATTGCGATATTAAATTGATTAATTAAGATGTTCTCCAATGATGCATTGTACTGTGGTTATTAAGCAGCAAGTTACAATTGTGTATTGTGGAAAATGCACTCACCAAAAAATCTTCTTTAAATAAATAAAAATCTTGACTATATTGTAATATTCATTAATTATGAATACATTCCCACAACTTATTAATCTGTGGCTATGTTTATTAATTCATTCCCTTGTTTTAATTTAATCATGGCCATGTTTTATTCATTCTTTTTCTCAATATTATGTCCCCTTACATATCACGTGCAAGACTCTGTAGCTATCAATGTGAAAAAAAAGAGAAAACCGACCATAGAAAAAGACAGCTTGCGCTAATGCCTGCTATAGCTCCTCTTGTGGCAGTTCTGAGAATGCAACACACACTTATGAGCGGTGCACTGCGTTATGAAGTAGAACTTTCATATGAAGTCATGAAATTGAGCTTTCATTTGAAAAATATGAAAAAAAAATCTGCCAATAGACCAAAATAAAATACGTTTATTATACCATATAAAATTCTGCTCAAAACAGTGTCAAAACAAATACTTTTTTAAAAAAGATTTTTTATTCAGTTTGTTTATTGAGTAAATTCATTTAGTTTTATACATATATATATATATATATATATATATATATATATATTTATTTATTTTTTTTCTATAAACAAGACAAAAGTACTGATATATTTAGAGGCTTTTACACTATAAGTAGAGCTTTTCACACTAGATGCAGACTTTAGCCACAAATGTCACTTAAAGGACAAATCAGAACCATGAAAACATAATTTTGTGGAAACCTCAGTTCATATGTGGATATTTCTAGTAAAAATCTGAAGACCTACACACGTATAGCTATCTAAATGTGGACATAGCATAACCATAGTTTTTATCCTATATAAAGCTGATCGTAATTACTTCAGACTAACCCCAACCCACATCCTGCTTCTAAAAACTTTTTACATATTTAGAATTAAAAAAAAAAAACTTTATTTATAGAGCATTTTAACCTTTGAGGATGTCCCCAACTGGAGATATTGTCAGATTTTGCAACATCTGTGGACAGTTTGGTCCCTGAAGTACAGCTAAGTGAACCCCACCATACACAAAGACTTATTAAACTCACAGTCACATCCCGCTGGTCCCATTCTGCATTCGTACCCCATTTTCAGGACTGCTGCCTTTCTCTCTCACCCCCACCCTCGACCACCCCACCCCAGCCGAGAGCAGCCGCCCCACTCATTGTGACTAAGACGCTGGCCCTATTTGCTTAGACCTCTCTGTCCTTTAGCACAGCTTCACTGAGGCCCCCCGACTGCGTCCATCCACCCATGGCCTTCAGATACAGGCCATTGTTCCCACACCTGGGGAGCAAATCTCCTTCTCCCTGACTGTCTCCAAGCCTTATCTCAGCTTAAAACATCCTGAAGTATCTCACATATGTCCCTGTTTAAGTCTTCAGGTAAACAAAAAGGTGAACAGAAGTTCATTGTTTGCCTCAAGTGGTGTTTTTCTTATCTTCTCCAACAAACATTTCTGAAATAGCCTGAAACAAACAAGTTAACAATGATTTTTCCTTAAGCATGGCTGGGTAATCAGATTAGCAAAGGTGCAGAATATTCTGTCAGAGGAGATCTGAGGCAAAGACCTACATGATGGTTTCTTATCTGAGAGAGAGAAAGAGAGGGGTCAATGAGAGTGTTCACAATAAAGAGTTTAAAAAACATCTGCCAAGTTCTTAGGAATGCAAACTTTGTGTTCATGTTGGTTCCATATGTTTTTTTAACTTCTATAACATTCTCAAGAAAAGTTTACCACCTTTCATAGTAAAAAATAACAATTTATATATTCTACCACCTGAACTAACCTTGCCTTGTTATAAATGTTTTATTGATACGATACAAAAAAGAGTGGAAAAACAAAAACAACAAAACAAAGCGAAGCAAATCTAAATGAAACAAAACAAAAAGCAAAAAACAAAAACACTGAAAACAACAACACTAAACTAAAATACAACAACAACAACACTAAACTACAATACAACAACAACACTAAACTAAACTAAAAAAAAAAAAATCAAACCAAAACAAAACAACTTCAAAAATCAGACAAAAGTTCTGGTAAGTATAAACATAAGTAAACAGTTAAGCACATGAATATAAAGTACAAAAATTTACAAAGATACTGTAGATCAACAAAATTACATGTTAGTAAACAAAATTCTGTGCAGCATATTTTCCAGATGGTGATGTATAGTAGCAGCAAAATACTGTATGTGTCTGGGTGGACAGGGTTAATCAGCCAAATCGATTTGCAAAGTATGAAATTATCTGATATTTCAGGAGACTTATTGACCTTGACACACATCATGAGGGCCTGCTGGGGTCCTATCAATGATATCATTTCCTTTTGTATGTTTTTTTCTGCATGGTTCCACCTGGTGGTTGCTCCATGTGACTTTGATTTACTCGGATTTCGTGACTTTCAAATATTAATAAGCAGTTTTATTATAAAGAAATCATAAGAAATAATAATAACAGATTATGCTGCACTACTTTTTGGGGCTCCTTTTACAAAGAATTTCATACATTTAAAGATTTTTTGGGAACACTTTAGATTAGCTTATTCACTATAAACTAGTTGCTTATAGCATGCATATTACTAGCATATTAGCTGTTTATTAGTACTTACAAAGCACATATTAATGTCTTATTCTGCATGACCATATTCTAGATTCCTTAACCCTACCCCATACTCAAACTTAACTACAACAACAGCTACCTTACATACTATCAATAAGCAGTAATTAGGAGTTCTCTTAATAGTGAATAATGTGTTACCAATCTTTATGTCCCCTCAAGTTTTTTCAAATGAATTCATCATTCAAGTTAATGTATGTAGGAATCCTCAATGTATTTTTGAATATATTTACATATCCAGACCAAACAATGCGTCATGTCACTGACCAAATGAAACTCTGAGACAGAGAAGAGACAGATACCTAAGGCCCATGTATGTCAAACCGCTGCTCTGTGTTATTAACATTTGGGGCAGTTTGCCTATGTACCCTGCAAACCCACGTCTGGAAACCACCGGTGAATATTTGGACGTGCTGACAGAGTTTCAAATAACAAGAATTAAGGATGCCTGAAACCACATTGTTTTCACAGGATGATGACTAGCTATGTGTGTGTCTGTGTGTGTATCAGAACACAGGGGTGGAGAATTTGTGGGCCGCAAGCTGAAAGCGAGTTCCTCTAAAAACCAAGATTTTATTCTAACAATGGGATACACTTCCACGATTATACTGCCACATATACAAAAGTGGGAAACATCAGTCTGTCTGCTCAGCAACAAAGAAGATCAGCTTCTGTTTCAGCCCCAGCTGAGATGAATAACATCTCCAGCTGTTTTTTATTCCTGCAGTGTGACTCCCTAAACTTAAAGACAAATGCAAACCTCAGCAAGCAAACACAAACTCCCTCCCTCTAACTGAGCTCTGAGGAGACTCGAGTCTTGAGACAGTCAGTCTTCAATGATCTGTGATAAATAAATGGGCCTTATCTATCTTCTTGAATAGAAAGGGCTTTGTTTCAAAACAACATTTCAAAACAAAGTTATAGCTAAAGCAGTATTTGACCCCAAAATGAAAGTTCTGTCATCATTTACTTAACTTTACAAATAGGGCTGCATGGCTTTGGGGAAGAAACCCCAAGAAAAAAAGTGATTTAAAATGCAATTAATAAAAAAAAAGCTCCAGGTTGGCTGTAATAATAATCATAATAATAATTATTATTATTATTATTATTTTTTATTTTTTATTTTTTCCCACAAGATTTTCTCGGTTATCATCCGGGACTCAACCAGAGTCCTTGGGAGTTCCTCTCTAAGAGAGTACTTTGCGTAGGATGTGTGCGGTCCCACACAGCACAATCTTCTGAGCTTCAAAGGCACTTGGCTTCCCTGGGATCTGATCCAGA
Source organism: Tor tambroides (assembly GCA_021397915.2). Classification (NCBI taxonomy): domain Eukaryota; kingdom Metazoa; phylum Chordata; class Actinopteri; order Cypriniformes; family Cyprinidae; genus Tor; species Tor tambroides. The sequence goes on along the minus strand of JAFVLL020026001.1, from coordinate 51,959 downwards.
TATTGGTGGAAACCTTTCTTGATGCATCCCAGGGCACCTATCACAACTGGCACTATCTGTGTTCTCGTGTTCCAGGATCTGCTGATGTCGATCCCCAGGCTCTTATACTTAATGAGCTTGTCGTTCTCTTTCTCCACTACATTGTGGTCTACTGGTATCGCGACGTCAATGAGCAAACACATCTTGTCCTTCTTGTTATGGACAATGATGTCCGGGTGGTTTGCACTGATGGTCAAGTCGGCAAACACACCCTTGTCCCACATGATGGTACATTCGTCGGTGTTTACTACTGGTTGTGGGATATTCTCATACAACTTGTCGGGTACTTCAACACCAAATTCTTTGCAAACTGTCCAATGGATATAGCTTGCGACCTTGTTATGTCGCTCCTTATAGTCTGTGCCAGCAAGTGTGGAGCAACCAGAAATTATATGACTGACTGTTTCCTCAGTTGCACCACACATTCTACATCTACTGTCGACCTGCAGATTGAGGATCTTACGTTGGTGGTACCTGGTTTTAAGTGCTTGATCCTGGGCGGCAATGATCAGGCTCTCTGTTTCTCCTTTCAGGCCGGAGCTTCGGAGCCAAGCTAAACTGGCTTCCTTGTCTACAAATGGCTCATTCAGATATTTGAAGAACTTGCCATGGAGAGCCTTCTCCTTCACACACTTGATCCAATCTCGTTCGATATTTTCTCTCAATACTCGACCTTCATCCAGAGAGCTCCCGCTCGGCTTTTCACCCATGGTTTTAACGCTCTCTGGATGATCCTCTTGCCTGGGAAGACCATAGTGTTTGCGGATCTCATTCGCCATTTTCATCAGAGAGTACTTGGTTTTACTGACTTCATGCTTCTTCACCATCTTTATGAGCTTATCGGTGCCTCGCTCAATGTATTTGCTAAGGCTGACGATGGCGATGTTGTACACAGACTCAAGCTCAATAAGCCCACGGCCACCGTTGCATCTCTTGATGTATAATCGATTAGCATCTGCTTTCAGGTGGTGCATACCATGCATCGTTAGCAATTTCCTCATCTCCCTGTCCATCTTCCTGATCTCCTCTACTCTCCAATCCACCATGCCAAAGCTGTATGTGGGGACAGGGACTGCTAAACTGTTGATAGCACTGATCTTATTCTTGGCATTGAGCTTGCTCCTAAGTACCAGGCGGACTCGGCGGTAGTACTCCTTAGCAATTTTACTCTTCTTCTTCTTCTTATTATTATTATTATCATCATCATTATTATTATTATTATTATTGTTGTTGTTGTTGTTGTACGTGTGTATGTGTGTGTGTGTGTGTGTGTGTGTGTGTTGTTTTGGTGTCTATTTTGTGATAATGAATTAACACATGTAAACAAATGGACATTAAATATTTCAGTGGGAGGTCCCACTTTATATCAGGTGGCCTTGACTACTATGTACTTACATTTAAATTAATCATTTGGTACAGTGTATTTATTGTGTACATGCATGTTTTTACATCGTACTTATATCTTTAAAATACCTGCATGCAATTACATCTGTAATTAATTTCTGTAATTATATTTATAATTACACTGTTGACCCATCTCTTACACCTTAACCCACCCTTAAACCTACCCATACCACCAAACCTGTCACTAATCTTACCCGTATCCCACCTCAATAGCAGCAAATGTGTTTTGCAATACAATATGAACACAGTAAGTACATTGTACTTATTTTTTGATCTAAGTACATGTAGTTAAGGCCACCTAATATAAAGTGGGGCTGAGTGGGAATTATTTTATTGCTTACTTTTATAATATAATATACTATGATTGTCCAATCAGAATCCAGTACGGCAGAGCAGGATGAAATAAAGAAACATTGTATATATGAACTATTTTAAACACATTGAAACAAATTTTAAAAAGAAATCAGTGAAAAAAATATGATGCTTCAAGACATTTTATGACTTCTTGTGACTTTCACATGATGTTTAAAATGAACCCAACCGAGACAGAGATTTGAGAGCTATGGCATATGGCTTCAGAAGACTTGGACTATATCACACAGGTCATATGGAGCCCTTTTATGGTGCTTTTTGCAAGACTATGAATCACCATCCATTTCCATTGTATGTAAAAGAGCAGGTAAACTTGTGTGTTAAGACAGAAAAAATCATACAGGTTTGGAAGGACATGAGGGTTGATTTTAAATTTTTGGCTGAACTATCCCTTCAACTACATCTCTGGGTTGTGTTCTGTTCGCTTTATGCTGAGAACAGGCTGCTTTTCAACATGGTGCCCGCCCTCCCCCTCTGGCACTAATGTGTCACAACAGACCTCCCATATAGATCACATTAGTATGACTGGGCACCAAATGAACCTCTGTGTTCGATCTGTTGAGTCAAAGATAACCTGCCTATTGAAGGATTCACTAATCTTGAACTATCTCAGTGTCAATAGCTTCTGTTTGATCTTGAAATCCGAGTAAAGTTGGCTAATCTATAGCTTGAAACCTTCTAAATCAAGGCTCTTTCACCTGTCTCTTTATAGTTTGTTGAGTTGGGAATCCGTAAGCTTTGTGAGAGAAAGGTGAAGAGTACTGGAGAAAGGCAAGCGTGACCTGCTCTCTGACAGAGAGGGAATCACCAGTTACACCCCATTCGCACCTGGGATCAAAGAGGTTACACACAATGGCTGTGTTGCTGCTTTACTGACTCAATGAGAAAAAATTACTTAACAGGGGAAATGTTTTATATATATATTTATTTATATATATATATATATATATATATATATATATATATATCAGAAACATTTCATATTGTATAATATAACATTTAAATATTAAAAATTAATATTTAACATTAATATAAAACAGGCCTTTTTGCCTTTATTTTTATAGGAAATTAGAATAAACCATTAACTACTGTAGGACGTTCGCCTCAATAAACTCCTAATTCGCTGCTTATTAATAGTTAGTAAGGTAGCTGTTAAGTTTAGGTATTGGTGGAATCAGGGATGTAGAATATGGTCATGTAGAATATGTGCTTTATAAGTACTAATAAACAGCCAATATGTTAATAATAGGCATGCTAATAAGCAACTAGTTAATAATGAAAACTGGTCCCTATATTAAAGTGTTACATTTTTATGGACCTCAAAATTGTGTTAGTTAATGGGGTTAATAAAAGTTAACAGGGTCCAAACTTCATTTGTTTTCCATAGAAGTCATAAAAGTTTGGAACGACATACAGGAAAATGATGACAGAATTTTCTATTTAAAGTTTAAAAATTAATTATTCTAGATTAAAATAAAACAGAAATAAACTAATGATTTAAACATCTGTTAAGTGCAAAAAAATGAACATACATTTTTTTCATAATGTTCATTATAATGTTGTGATGCCTAAATTTACTTTAACAAAATCAAATGATTCATTTCATGTTTTTAGTGTTTTATTTTTAATTTATTTGGACAAAATGATGGAATTTTAATAGTAGCCATTTATCTGTTTTTGGTCATAACAATAAAATAATTATCAGCTTATCAGTATCAGTGAGAATTTTATCAGTTCAACCCTACTTAAATGACTGTATATTTATCAGTAGAACTATAATTAAACATTTAAATATATATATATATATATTACATTTTAAAAATAATTTATTTCTTTCCAGAAGTAAAGTATTCAAAAACAATATGCCAGGGATTGTGGGATATCATAGGCAGCAAAAGAAAATCAACCAAGGCATATTAGAGGCCAAGATGTTGCACAAATGCTGGACTTGGATGTGTTTCCCAGGTTTTGGACTATGATCCAAAGTTTCTTTACACACACACACAAACACAATCTCCACCAACACAAATCTATTATACACTTGTATATGTATCTTAATACACAAATTTTAGAAATAACATGAGTCAGATCTAAGAAACTTCCCACAATGCAATGCACACACATGCATGCACGTATGCACACATTGAGCTGTGTGGCCTCCAGATCTGGTCTCTCTTTGTGAAGCAAGAACTGGCACAAATCCTTCACGATGGAGCTTCCTGAGGGAGACGGCCGTTCAGCGTCTGCCGCCTCCATCCTCAGTCAAACACACAAAACTGTCTGAGCGGCCCACCGTAAGATCAGATCCTCTAAACTCTGCTGAACAGCACATCACAGCTCGCATATTTATGTGCACAAGCAAAAATCAAAGATTTGAAATGTGCAGTCACACAAACACTTTTAAAGCTGCCTTTTTAAAAAAAAAATGGTGACCATTGACATCCATTGCATGGACAAAAAAAAAAACACTAAGATACTTTTCGAAATGTAGTACTGTAAATGATCACAGAATTTTATTTTTGGGTGAACTTCGCCTTTAATAATACAAAGATCCATGCAACATTTACAGTATTTCTGCTAGCAACAGGGCAGTTTGTCTCATTAGCATTAGCATTTTTAACTCCCGTGATAACAAGCCAGACTTAATGCATCGTTAATTTGCTGTTTGTCATGACAAGTTTTGCACAAAATATTGCTGAGAGTGCTGTTCTTCTTAAAAGAGCGAAATTACTCCCTCTGGTTCAGCACGCCTCCTCATGTATATTTCAGCAGCCTGTATGCAAGCTGAGCCCCCTTCAAGAGCTAAATTAATGTTTTATTTACAGACAACACACTGTAAATATGCTGCTGAATCAATATTCTCTCCACTGAGTGTCCAGCGAGACACATAGTAGATTTATGGCAATATACATTTAGTGAAAATCGTGCATTCAAGCCAAAACCATTACATTGCAAACTTTTGGTGCACAAAAAAAATCCAGTTTACACGGCTTCTTAATGCTTTGTGTTTTACAGTGATCACCACATGCTATTATTCAGTACAATATCAGTGTCCTGGGATGAAGCTCTGGGCCGTTATAGGCTGATCCAGTTGAACACCACATCTGATCCCAAGAGGCCAATCATAACCTGATTAACATAACAAAGGAGCCCAATCAGGAATAACCCCCCAGGCACATTAAATAATAACTGCTCTATTACAAGCCCCTGATGAGGGAGAAGCTATTTGCCCAATGGGGCAGAACCACAAGTGAGAATTCCATGTTAAAATTCATTTCCACTTTTCTGTCCCATGACATGAGTATGAGCCATTCAGACTCAAGATTTCTTCTTTCAAAAGCAATGTGGTGCAAAACTACTTTTACATTTTCTGAAAGAACATGTGAATGATTCTTAACGACACAAAACTTGACCACAATGCTAAGGTGCTGAAAGAAAATTACGTTTATTTGTATGTCCATTAAGTATTTTAACATTATTTTCCGAATAATGAAGAGTACCCCCATTTCTCAATACTGCAATGCGTATATAAATACTTTTATTCAGCATTATATTAACCAAAAGTGACAGTAAAACTTTCTGTTCATCAAAGAAGCCTGGGAAAATGATAGTATTTCTACAAAAATATTTAGCAGGACAAATATTTTCAATCTTCATAATAAAAAAAATGTTTCATTAGCAAATATTATAATCATTTTTGAAGGATCATGTGAAACTGAAGAATGGAGTATATATGGCTGCTGAAAATTCAGCTTTGCCATCACAGAAATAAATTACATATTGTAATTATAATAGTTAAAAATGTACAACTTTTATATGTTGTAATAATATTTCAGAATAATACTGTTTTTAACAGTATTTTTGATCAAATAAATGCAGCCTTGGTGAACATAAGACACTTCAAAAAATTGTATTAAAAATTGCTCCCAAACTTTGAATGGTAGTGTAAACAATTTTTAATATAGTTTTATATAGCTGTAGCTGTTATGTAGCTGCAAGCAAATTATAATTTCTTGCTATATATTTAATATAAATAGAATTTATTTTTATATAATTCTCTTTTTTTATTTTGGGGTTAAATGTGAAAGTATACTTTCTATATTAGTAGTATGTAGACTGAAATCACAGCTGACTTTTTGGATATAACACTGTACAAATGTTAAAAGATTCATTAAAAACTGAAGAAAACTGCTTGTGCATTTCATATTTCATACCTTCAGGTCTGTTAAGACGCTCAGAAAACAAACATGGAATTTCAGAGGAAAGTGAAGTTGTTTTTCATGTTATCTTCTCTTAAAAATCACACCATGGAGAATAAGCTTTGCTGACATTAAACAGAGAAGGTCAGGTAAAATGAGACTTAAGACAAAACCTATATCAGCCGCTCTGGCTCTCTGTTATTACAGCCCTATAAATAGCGGCCCTGTATCACATCAACTCTCGTGACGAGCGGGATTTTAACAAAAGGCTCTCTTGTCTGGAAGACTGTGCTTAAAAGGGTGATGGATTGGCAAGCGGGGAGAGGAAGAGGGTGTGAGGAACCCTCCGCTGGCAGAGACGCTCAGTCCAAGAATAACAGAATACCACTCTCACAGCGTGAAAAAAAATCAATGCTTCTGCTCTACTGTATATTTCATAACAACCCTAGTGCGACTTTTATGGGTTGCGGCTTTCATGTGGAATAGCATTATGAAGTTGAAAGTGACTGGAAGAAAAAAAAGTCTGAAATCTGGAATTGGGGGCTAACTAAGGTCCTTGTACATCACATCCCAGTCAATCATTAGGCTCTCCATCGCTCGAGGTATCGAGGCGATCAGCGTGTGCATAACCCCCAGTCCTCCTCTGTATTCTGACAAATATTAACAAGCCCACAACAAAGCCAGATCCGTATTCCATCATGCCTTTCATCACACCCATCAGAGAGCTCTGGCTGGGGTGGGGGTTTAAGTGCACCCCATACTGTACTGCAGCGAGCGACCGCTGTGCTGGGCTGTTGCCACCCCCTGCAGAGCCAGTCTAATGCCCTCAAAGAGAATTACAGAGTGATCACAGGTTCACTCCGTCTCTAATGAGCTCAGGGCTGCCTGCTCCACCCACCCCTCCTGTAGCCCACCCTCAGCCCTGCCAGACCCACTCATTCAGTCTCCTCCAGTGTTTGTGACTCCAGTCTATCATTCATCTGTGAAATTTACAGTAAAAACAGCAGCTGTGGTTGCCAGAACTTTACTGTAGAGTAGTAACATTTTAAATTTTACTGATTGGATTTAATTTTACAGTAAAAATGTCCAGTAAAAAAATGTTAACTGAAATCATTTTTAATATACAAAACTACTAAAAACTGTTTTTTACCTTTATAATATACTGGCAACCACCTTAATGGGGCAGTTCAAGTGAAAACTGCTGTTAATTTACTCTAAGATGTAGGTCACTTTTTTTCTTCAGTTAAACTAAAGAAATAAAGAAATAAAATGTGCAATGCTGAAACTATAATCCTTTGTGATTCATAAAATGCAAGCAACGGCTACCGTTATTTTGAAAGTGAAAAAAGCATATCACTCAACACAAAATTAATACCTGTGGCTCCTGACATAATATGGAGGTCTGATCGGTCTGTGTAAGAAACTAAACATTATTAAAAATATTATCTATAATCCATAGCCTCAGGCAAATTGTGAAGTCTTTTTCCTACCTGATCTCATGACGAAAAACGCGTCTCTGGGAACTTCTTTGCAAGATACAAAATACATACCAATAAGTACACTTCACTGCAGTTTCCAACAGAAATGAACACTAGAGGCAGTAAAACAGTGAGCACTTATAATCGTTTTCGTACACAGTTTGGATTGCAGATCCATATGTTTCGCTTTCTGGATATAACAAGCTTGCTTGGTAGCTCAACCGGCACGGAATTGGACTTGGGATGTGGAATCCTTGGGTACAAATCCTGTCAAAAACATGACTCACAATGAACAACTGAAAGATTGAAAAAGAAGCTAAAACAGCATGTTTGCGATTGCGTTTTTACGTCACATTCGCTTTTGTTCATACTATTGGGTAGGTTTAGGTGTAGTGCAGATGGTATGTTATTTTAGAACGTCACAGAGCATTAGACTTATAGCGCCACTCAACGGACATTTCAAGTCAGAACTGCAAAACCAACGTCACATAAAACAAAAAAACCAAACACTCTTTTAGTGTCACCCAGTGGACATTTAACATAGAATACATCACGAAATGTGACCCTGGATCACAAAACCAGTCGCTGGGGGTATATTTGTAGCAATAGCCAAAAATACATTGTATGGGTCAAAATTATCCATTTTTTTTTAATGCCAAAAATCATTAGGATATTAAGTAAAGATCATGTTCCATGAAGATATTTTGTACATTTCTTACCATAAATGTATCAAAACTTCATTTTTGATTAGTAATATGCATTGCTAAGAACTTCATTTGAACAACTTTAAAGGTGATTTTCTCAATATTTAGATTTTTTTGCACCCTCAGATTCCAGATTTTCAAATAGTTGTATCTCGGCCAAATATTGTCCTATCATAACAAACCATACATCAATTGAAAGCTTATTTATTCAGCTTTCAGATGATGTATAAATCTCAATTTTCTAAAACTGACACTTAAGACTGGTTTTGTGGTCCAGGGTCACAAATATACATGGTGGTACATATTTTGCGTCTAGTGAAAAAGTTCCAAGAGGTACGTTTTTGTCATGAGATCAGGTTGTCTTTTTCACAAAGTGGTTCTTTCTGAAATTTTATGACACAATTTGCATTCTATGAATTACCAAGGACAAACAGCTAAAAATTTTCTTTACTGTTCCACCGAAGAAGAAAAGTCATTTTGGATGGCCTGAGAGTGTGTAAATTAACAACAATTTTGCATTTTTGGGTGAACTGTTCCTTTAAAATACAAGTTGTAAAGATGATGAATCAAAGTGCTTCAAGTAGTGTTTCCACAAGGTGAGATAAATACTAATATACAGAAGGTCCACAGTCTCATAAACACAAATACAAAACACCATCAAAACACACAACACTAAAATAATGCAATAAACTAATTTAACAACATAATATACTAATGTACATAACTGATACGAAAAAGCTAAGTATAGTTATTTCAATGAAAAACCATCAAATGTGAAGCATCAAACAGGAAATTCTGGGAATGTCACAAGGGTTTTCATTGTAAATTATAAGATGCCAAAAACTGCACATTTAACAGTATTTGACTGTAAAATTTCATGAAATGTCCCAGTAGTTCTATAACAGTTTTTTTTTTCACTGTGTAGATTAAGGAAACCAAATAAGGTTTTTACCGTAGCCTTTTTACAGTCTCTTACGGTTACAATCGTTACAATTACAATCATTTGTTTTACGGCGTATTTGAAATTAATAGGTTTGAGCTGGCTTCAGTTTATTCAGTCCATGAGAACAACTGAAAAAAATGCCTTCCACAGCATCAGTGGTTTGTGTTCCTGATGGACTGTTATTATTACTCATACTTAAGGATTGTTCAAAAACCCTAACTGCATGTATTAAACTTCAGCTCATAACTCATTGTGCACTGTTTGTGCTGTGCAGGAGTACAGGAACCATCTGAAAAGTGGGGAAACAAATGTTTTTATCAAGAATATTATTTAGCTGATGTAAAATTTAACCAACTGATTTGCTGAAAGAAGCACTGGCCAACCAACCAAGTGGTTGACAGAGGCCTTTTTATATGACCATGTAATGTATAATTTCTAGGGATCCACAATACTCAAATTATTATTTTAATGTTATGGAAATAAAATATTTTCACATTATGCCTGCTAACCAATAAATGGCAGATATTACCTTTCTCTACTCATTTAAACTGAATTTGTTTAAAATCATACAAGTGAATCTAGGAATCACATTATAATGTACAGTATGAAACTGGGTATTCATTTGAGATTTTATAAAGATTACATTTAAAGAAATAGTTCACCCAAAAAGTAACCATAAAGGAAGATATTTTGGCAAATGTCTCCCTTTTTTGTCTATACAATGAAAGTCAATGGTCACCAAAACGGTTTGTTTACATTCTTCAATTTATCTTCTTTCATGCTTCACAGAAGAAAGTAAGTCTTACAAGTTTGGATTGGAATGACATGAGTGTGAGTAAAATGAATTAGAATGATGAATATCAATACCAAAAATGAATATATCATATTGGTTCTATGTGATTTAAACTGGTTTGAGCTGGCTTCAACAGTAAGATTATTCTGTCTGCAAAAACGCAAATGTTTTTTAGGGCTACAAGATTAATTAAAATTTAAATCATTTCAAATTATTTTATAGCCAAATTTTGGCCAGAAAACTTTTTTTTTCATTAGAAATTGCAGCTCTACTGGTTTGTGCTATTTTCTAGTGCAAGTTCAGACAAATTCGTTGCTTCTGGGAAGAGGCAGATTTGGGAGTAATTGTGATTAAGGTAATCACTGAGGGTTCAAGGCAGCAGTCACATCCATACAAAAACAAACCAGTCGAAACAGGAAACATTATGAGTCGTTCCTACCTCTGTGCTCAGTGCCTTGCAGGTTAGTCTGGGACTAACAGAGATTTCAGGGTGATCTCTATACATTAACTCAGTGCCCCAAGGTGAGAGCAACAAGATAAACGATTGCTTTTTTCTTAATGCTGCTCTTCCCCGAGCTAAGTTCATTTCATTAAACGCCCACACTGTGAACTCTTGTCCCCTCCAGCTCAGAGCGCAACAGACTTCAGCAACACACTGATAAAACAAGAGCAGAGCCCCATCTGTACTCACAACAAACTCACACTGTTTCTCATTATAACACAGACTTATACAGAAAACTCATATCTATTCTCACCGCTCTGTTACGACAATATTACTGACAGTCTGTAACTGCAAAAACAAAGGAGACAAATTCACACAAGACGCATGTACGCTTAAAAACCAGACTGAATACAACCTAATGATAAATGCAAAGAACAAACTTGAAAAGCCACCATACCACCAAAAAACATTATGCTTATTACATTGAATTCTTTTGTATAATAATAATAATAATACAGTATAATACATACATGCATACATACACACACACACACACACACATATATATATATATATATATATATATATATATATATATAATTATTTATATTTTTATACATAACCAGAGCTGGGTAGATTACTTACAAATTGTAGTCCATTACTGATTGCTTACATTATAAAAACTGTAGTTCGTAATGTAATCTAGGTTACTCATTTTAGGTAATGCATTCTGACTACTTTTTAGATTCCTTTTGGATTACTTTTTAAACTTACCATTAAACGTACCATATTAATAAGTCAAAGAAACTATATTAATTTTTTTTATCAACATCATGAAATGCATTAAACATTACATTAGTGACTTGATAAAAGCTAACAAGTAAATCATAAAAATATAAAAAATATGCAAATGTGTTGTTAAATTATTTGAAATATTAACTTCCTTAGGGATATACAGTTGAAGTCAAAAGTTTACATACACCTTGCAGAATCTGCAAAGTGTTAATTATTTTACTAAAATAAGAGGGACCATACAAAATGCATGTGATTTTTTAATTTAGTACTGACCTGAATAAGATATTTCACATGAAATACATTTACATATAGTTCACAATAGAAAATAACAGTTGAATTTATAAAAATAACCCAGTTCAGAAGTTTACATACACTTGATTCTTAATACTACACTGAAAAAAATTATAAACGCAACACTTTTGTTTTTGCCCCCATTTTTCATGAGCTGAACTCAAAGATCTAATATTTTTTCTATGTACACAAAAGGCCTATTTCTCTCAAATATTGTTCACAAATCTGTCTAAATCTGTGTTAGTGAGCACTTCTCCTTTGCCGAGATAATCCATCCACCTCACAGGTGTGGCATATCAAGATGCTGATTAGACAGCATGATTATTGCACAGGTGTGCCTTAGGCTGTCCACAATAAAAGGCCACTCTAAAATGTGCAGTTTTATCACACAGCACAATGCCACAGATGTCGCAAGTTTTGAGTGAGCGTGCAATTGGCATGCTGGCTGCAGGAATGTCCACCAGAGCTGTTGCCCGTGAATTGAATGTTCATTTCTCTACCATAAGCCGTCTCCAAAGGCGTTTCAGAGAATTTGGCAGTACATCCAACCGGCCTCACAACCGCAGACCATGTGTAACCACACCAGCCCAGGACCTCCACATCCAGCATCTTCACCTCCAAGATCGTCTGAGACCAGCCACCCAGACAGCTGCTGCAATTGGTTTGCATAACCAAAGAATTTCTACACAAACTCTCAGAGACCGTCTCAGGGAAGCTCATCTGCATGCTGCAGTTTGTCATCGTAACCAACTTGAGTGGGCAAATGCTCACATTCGATGGCGTCTGGCACTTTGGAGAGGTGTTCTCTTCACGGATGAATCCCGGTTTTCACTGTACAGGGCAGATCGTGTGGGTGAGCGGTTTGCTGATGTCAACGTTGTGGATCGAGTGGCCCATGGTGGCGGTGGGGTTATGGTATGGGCAGGCGTATGTTATGGACAACGAACACAGGTGCATTTTATTGATGGCATTTTGAATGCACAGAGATACCGTGACGAGATCCTGAGGCCCATTGTTGTGCCATTCATCCACGACCATCACCTCATGTTGCAGCATGATAATGCACGGCCCCATGTTGCAAGGATCTGTACACAATTCCTGGAAGCTGAAAACATCCCAGTTCTTGCATGGCCAGCATACTCACCGGACATGTCACCCACTGAGCATGTTTGGGATGCTCTGGATCGGCGTATACGACAGCATGTTCCAGTTCCTGCCAATATCCAGCAACTTCGCACAGCCATTGAAGAGGAGTGGACAACCTGATCAACTCTATGCGAAGGAGATGTGGGGGCAAAAACAAAAGTGTTGTGTTTATAATTTTGTTCAGTGTATGTTTGTTACCTGAATGATCCACAGTTGTGTTTTTTTTTGTTTAGTGATAGTTGTTCATGAGTCCCTTGTTTGTCCTGAACAGTTAAACTGTCTGCTGTTCTTCAGAAAAATCCTTCAGGTCCCACAAATTCTGTGGTTTTTCAGCATTTTTGTGTATTTGAACCCTTTCCAACAATGACTGTATGATTATGAAATCCACCTTTTCACACTGAGGACAACTGAGGGACTCATATGCAACTATTACAGAAGGATCAAGTGCTCACTGATGCTCCAGAAGGAAATACAAAGCATTAAGAGGGGTCATTTTTATAAATTCAACTATTATTTTCTCTTGTGGACTATATGTAAATGTCTTTTATGTGAAATATCTTATTCTGATCAGTACTTAATAAAAAATAACATGCATTTCGTATGATCCCTCTTATTTTGGCAAAATAATTAACATTTTGCAGATTTTGCAAGGTGTATGTAAACTTTTGACTTCAATTGTAATACATACATACATACATACATATAATTATACTTACTCTGTTGTTTAATTTCATTCTATTTTACTTTTATTTTATTCAGTTTTATTTTCTGTACACGAAAAAATTTACATCAAACTAATTAAACACGACTTTTAAATTTACACACTATGGTGTGAGATATCTAATCATCAAGAACATCAACAGCACTCATCTTAGTCACACTGAGGCATCAATAGCCTTGAGAAAAGCTTCTGTTTGGGCTTTCCTGTGTTTACTGCGTTTCAGACTCACTGTGAAAGAGGTTTATGGGATAAACACAGCATTTAAGCTCTGAGCACCAGAGGCAGGGTGACCCTGACATGACACACGATGGCAAACAAAGGCCTCATCTTTCTGATTCCTATGTAAAGGACAGTCACAGCTGGGCAAAAGGAGTTTCCTTTGTGACACCTGTTGCTTGTCTGTTTGTCTGATTTGTGGGACTGGTGAGAAAGCCAGTGGGCAGGCAGGGGGTGGGACCACACACTATGAGTGACAAGCATAGCTCCTGTTTTTCCCGCTCTTTATCTTTATTTCTCTAACAAAGATGTAGCCAAAGGAAGACCCATGTGACCTCTGGCCAGCGGAGGCCCACTGCGGCTCATTCATGGTCTCTCTCACGGCACCGCTGTCGTGGAATCCGGAACTGCCTGGTGTCCCCACTGTGCTTCTGGCAGCAGGTGCTTTAGCAGAGTTTTTACTTTGGCTGCTCTCCAGCTCAAATCTCCTTCCCGCTTGACTGGATGTGACACCAGCATGGAAAACGGCAGAGTTTAGATGATACTGGTAAACACTTCTTGTAAATTCTATCTGTAGTACACAAATTTGCGTTAAGGTATACTAAGGTATAACCACTTTGTTTTTTAAACTTCAGAAAAATTAAGCTCTAGCTAATTTCTTTATGCTTAACTCAGTATTTGCTCAGCTCAGTAATTCTCAAGAATATTTGTTTGAACGTTTGAACAAACGCACATCACTTTGCTCTACAGCTGATCTTTTAACACCAGCTAATACTGAGAGAAGGGAGAGGCATGTGATATTTAGTTATCTCTTCAAACGTCAAGTTCAAAGATAACACCAATCACCTTCATCTGAGGGCCAAAAAACACTCCATTCCATTGGTTTCTATGTGGCCGAAAGCTGATTGATGTCCTTCATTATTAGCATATTAGCATAGTACAGTATTAGATTAACCAAGCACAAAGAGGGCTCTCTGGTGAATTTCTCTTTCAGATATGACTGCATTTTTTGGTTCATCAGTGTTATTCTGAAAGGCAGTTTGCTCTGTTAACATCCAAGCCGGTGGATTAGCATGGATCTTCCACAGTCCTGCAATATATATCCTCAGCTATGTGGTTTGGTGCCATTGAAAACCATTATAAAATATGGCTGGCATTTGTCTTGGAGGTCATCCTGTGAAGTCTCGCCAGTTCATTTAGACTCTGTCAGTCCCAGTGTCAAATTCATTTGCCACCCTGCTGAAATGGAGTGAATCCAAAGAGCTGTTTGGGATCAAGTCAAGGCTGAAAGACATCTTTTTCTTCTTTGGGACATTCTCAGTGTTTCAATCTCCAAGATTTCGGGACTCTGGAATTTTAATTACTGTATATTTATATTCATTTGATTAATTCACTAACAATACATCTTCAATCTGATTGTTTTAATGGCAACAGCTTATCAAAAAGAGTCAAAAACTTCATCTCATTCTAAACTTTTCCATACTTTCCATGAGTTTCATCAGGTCATTGGACTTCAGACATGTCACTTTTGTTTTAGTGATTCAGTTGAGAGAAAACCATTTGGGAAAATAAGCTGTAATATAGTGTAATGAGCCCTTTTTATCTATTATCCTGTCCTCTAACTAGAAAAATATATCACAGCTAGATATCAGAGTGACTTTAACCACAGGAGGGTCTGAAAATGCAAGAGATTTGTATTTTAAAGCAATCCTTCAAGCTAAATGATTTAAGTTAAGCTCTATCAACAGCATCTGTTGCCTGCTCTCAATTACTACAGAAAACTATCGCTCAGTTTGTAAAAAATAACAGAAAACATGTTTACAGTGATGCACAGTGGAAGCCCAGTAGGCAATAGTACTTAGGGGTTTGAAAGCAGAGATGAATTCTTTAGTAAATATGTTTGTTATTTAAACTTTATAGTTATCCACACTGTCGTTTTGGGGTGGGAGTACATTTTTAGGCTGATGAAATAAACACTTCTTCACATTTATGCACTGATTGTGGGAGAAAATCTATGGAATAGTGTCAAAGATGGTTGGATATTTTAAAAGATGTAAAATCTAGCCTACTGCTGTCAAAATATTAAACATTTTACCTCATTTAAAGTAGTTATTGATCATTACAGTGTAAATATTTTACATTTTTAATTACGGTCTGTATAAAATTATTTTTCATAATTGTATTTTATAATATTTTATTAGATTAAAATAACTTCATTTTAATATGCAGAGACTACTATAAATATGTAATAAGAAAGGTTTCTTAAGCATCAAATCAGAATGATTTCTGAACGATCATGTGACACTGAAGACTGGAGTAATGGCTGCTGTAAATTCAGCTTTGTCACCATAGGAATCTATTACATTTTATAATATAAGAAAACAGAAACCAGTTATTTTAAATCATAATAATATTTCACAATATTACAGTTTTTACTGATTTTTTTTTAAACAAACTAATGAATTGTTGGTCAAGAGAATTCTTTCAAAAGCATTTTACTGACCCCAAACTTTTAAACACCAGCGTATACAGCTCTGTGGTAACTGACAGCAGGCTAAAGATGATTGAGCTGTAGCATCCAGCCAAGTTTCCACAGGTGTCACTCACAACAATGTTAAATGACTCAAAAAGAGATATTAGTCCTTCAAACGAGTTTCTTACTCCAATTTCCCACTGGAGAGGAGTGATTTCTTTTACCTGTTTCCCTCATCTCAATAATTAAATGTTGTGTGTTTGTTTTGGTTCTTTCGGTGTTAGAGTTCCTGGCGTCAGCTGTGAGAGCAGATGCCAGTCGGTCGGAGGCGGAGCCAGCTTGCTGTGCTGTGAGTACTCACACACTGACTCATCATCCTGACCAACTTGTTGGCCTTTACAGAAATCTATATCCCAGGGCACAGGCTACAACAAAAGTGCTTCTTTGTCGTTATGATCATGCATTGGGAATAGTTCAGGGCTTCATTCCCACTTCTGCAGCCATTCAAGAAGAGAAAACATTTGATACGACATTTTAAAAATGCTAAACTGTGTCCAAAAAACCACAGGATAAAATTCTTCATGTGTCAAGGATCATCAGCAACTAGCTGTGCTACCTCCAGCAAAATGAATAATTTATCAGGTGTTAATCATGACTGATATGGAGGGTGCTTTCTTATGTCAATACTCTTACACTTGACAGTCTTAACAAGGTTCTTCATAGTCTGCGTGAGTCTCTGAATGATTTATTCATAAAGAAAGCAATACACTTAACTAAGTGATGCTGAGTGTTACTGATGTTAAGGCCCATACTGAACCTAAACACTTCTCTACATTTTATGCTCTAATTGTGAGAGAAAGTCTCAAATATGGTTGGATATATTAAACCAACCTGATCTCATGATGAAACCGTACCTCTGGAAACTTTTCGGAAGACGCGAAATACGTACCAATAAATACATATATCACTGCAGTTTCCAACAGAAATGAACACTAGAGGCGGTAAAACAGCGAGCACTTGCAATCGTTTTTGTACACAGTTATGGTTACAGATCCATATGTTTCACGCTTTCTCAGCAGCTCAACCGGCACGGAATTGGACTTAGTATGTGGAATCTTTGGGTACGAATCCTGTCAAAAACATGACTCATGATGAAAGAGCTGAAAGATGAGAGATCGGAAAACAAGCTAAAACGGCCTGCTTGCGATTGTGTTTTCTACGTCACATTCGCTTTTGTTCATACTATCAGGTACGTTTAGGTGTAGTGCAGATGGTATGTTATTTTAAAACATCACGGAGCATTAGAGTTATAGTGCCACTCATGTACAAAACCAACACCACATAAAACGTACTGTACCATATGTATGTTCTTCTGTTCTTGGGGAAAAAAAACAAAGACACTTTTTGCGCCACTCAGTGGACATTTCACATCGAATATGTCACGAAACGTACATGGTGGTACGTATTTCGCGTCTTGTGAAAACGTTCCTACAGGTACGTTTTTGTGATGAGATCAGGCTCTATTAAACAGTGGTTTACCACAGCTTAAAGCATTAGTAGGCAAAATATTAAACATTTTACCTTTTATTTAAAGCAGCGTAATTATTTTATCATTATTTTTGAATTTTATCATTTTTGTGTGTAATTACATTGTATAATGTTTTATATTGCAATTGTTTCATAAAATAGGCTAGTACTACTATAAATAAGTAATTTATATGTTGATTTCAATCAAAATTGTAAACACTGTGTCTCTGTGGCCCAGTTCAACCAATGGCATAAGTCTGGGGTGGGACAACCACTTGTCTAACCAATAGCAGGTGGCTGGAGTGTTTGGACTTGTTTGGAAACAGTCATAATATTTGCAATTTCATTTGAAGCTGCCATTCACTGGAAACACAATAACCTTAAAATGCTAACATCTAAATTAACTGGTCTAAAATACTATGTGTCACATGTGTGTCTTGTTTCCCCTCCTCGTGTGACCTTATTTGGACTTCCTGTTCTGTTCCTCGTTTTGTTATTATTAGTTAAGCTGTTCCCAGCCTTGTTTGATTAATTATCTTGTTTAGTCCTGTTTAAAGCCCTGTGTTTCCTATCCTCTGTGTCCAGTCTCGATCGTCATTCCATGTTTCTCTGTTTCTCCTGCGACCTCTGAGTGTGGTAAATAAATGTCTTTAGTTTTGAAGAAGTTCCTTGTCTCCTCGATCCTTGCTCCCTACGTGTATGTGACAGAAGACCGGACCCAAACAGCAGTAAGCGGCGTCCTTCCTCCCCGAGTTTTTGTTTCCGTTTTTTGAAAAGTTTTTTGTTTGATCCTGTTTTTCCTCTCCAGCGGCTATGGAGTTCACCGCCCCCCTCTTCGCCCTCATCCGACAGGATCTCCCGTTCTTCGAGTATGCGGCGGAATTCTGTCGGCTCGCCAGGGAAATGCCGCTGGTTCCCCCTCACCCGCCACCGTCCGCGGCTCTCCTGAGCCCGCCGCCGTCAGCGGCCAACGCAAGCCCGCCGCCGTTCGCGGCTCTCCCGAGCCCGCCGCCATCAGCGGCCAACGCAAGCCCGCCGCCGTTCGCGGCTCTCCCAAGCCCGCCGGCCCTGAGTATGGCAAGCCCAGTGCCGGCTCCTCCACAGCGCCCTCCTGTGCCCGCTCCTCGCAAACGCCCTCCTATGTCTCCGCTGGTCCCGTCCAGCTCTCCTTCATCTCCTGCGTCTCCGCTGGTTCCGCCCAGCCCTCCTGCGTCTCCTATGTCTCCGCTGGTCCCGTCCAGCTCTGCGCTGCGAGAGGGCGCCCTGGAGGCTGGCGCAGGGCAGGATACTGGAATGACCTCCAGGGCGGGTCAGGCGGCCATGGCGGATCAGGGGATTCAGACATATTATTTTTTCAGGAGGCCATGGTGGATCAGGGAGTTCCGTGGCCTTGGCCCTTGGCCCGGCCACACCGGCCATGGCTACATGGCTCCCCCCCCCAAATTTTCTTGGGGAAGTTCCCCTCTGGGAGCCATTCAGGAGGAGACGGCTCTGGTGGGCGCTCCGGAGGAGCGGGCTCTTAGGGGCGCTCCGGAAGAGCAGTCACTTGGGGGCGCTCCGGAAGAGCGGTCACTTGGGGGCGCTCCGGAAGCGCAGTCACTTGGGGGCGATCCGGAAGCGCGGACTCTTGGGGGCGCTCCGGAAGCGTGGACTCTTGGAGTGGAACTGTTACGGCGTGGGACGCGCCTACCGGGAGGGGGGGCGATCTGTCACGTGTGTGTCTTGTTTCCCCTCCTCGTGTGACCTTATTTGGACTTCCTGTTCCGTTCCTCGTTTTGTTATTAGTTAATCTGTTCCCAGCCTTGTTTGATTAATTATCTTGTTTAGTCCTGTTTAAAGCCCTGTGTTTCCTATCCTCTGTGTCCAGTCTCGATCGCCATTCCATGTTTCTCCTGCGACCTCTGAGTGTGGTAAATAAATGTCTTTAGTTTTGAAGAAGTTCCTTGTCTCCTCGATCCTTGCTCCCTACGTGTTTGTGACACTATGAGGGTTAACAACATTGAATTACCTTAAATACATTCATTTGTACCAGCAAACTAGCTTTTATAGGTTAAATCATGTAGAAATAGCTCTTTTAAGTTCACAACTGCATTTTACAAATTTTTACAGCGTCCACGTGGAATAAAAATTACATGTCAAGTTTAAACAACATCTATACAAAACATTCAAAATTAATACACAAACACACTGTGAAAAGATGTGTAACCTTGCTGCAGATTTTATACAGGCCTACTTATGAACTTCTAAATGTAATGAATCTATGATGACCCCACAATAAAATTCAGCCTTCATCCAATTCAGATTTAGCAGATCTTAGCAGATTCAGACTGGAAAGTGTGTATGTGGCAAAATTCCCTTCTCTTTACTCTGATAAATCTACAACACTGGAGGGATTTCATGCATATCATAAGTTGAGTCTAGAAAGACACAGATGCTATAACATTATCATTGTAATTCATTTTTGATTCCAAGTCTTGGGAATAATTAAATATTGCCTTCAGTTTGGTCAAGGACAGCAGTTTGTAACGGACATGGGAGATTTTAAGAATACACAGCCTAAAAAGCCATAATTTCTCACTTTATCCTTATGATGCATTTTATTTGAACTCTCATTTACACATCAGAAATTTGCAACCATTTGAATATGAAATTTGAGAGCACTTTAAAGGCTTTGTTTCAGTGACAAAGTGACACATTTATAAGCAACCTTGATGAAATGAAATAGGATGCAGATCCACAAAGGTTACAGCCTGCTTAACATACGCAAAAAGAAGATAAAACCTCAAAAGCCAGATGAGAAGGTTTTAATAGACTTTGCTTTTTCATGCTCATTTGTGAGCAATTAAGTTTATACAATACCCCACAATAGCTCTGTACATGTGGCAGCACTCCAAACAAACCAAGAGGAAACGTGTTCAGCTCAACGATAGAGACTGGGACAGTGGGAATGGGATAGCTGATCTCAACCACCCCATTCATGACACATTGCACCTTGTCATTTACAAAAGAAATACGTAAAAATAAAAGATCGATTGCCTTTGTGAAAGTAGAACCAGACAGCTCTGTCCAGCATATCATATATCAGAGAAGACAGCAGTACCTGACAGTAAAGGTGTGAGGTCATACTGCAGCCAAGACACACAATATGCACATACTTTCAAGTCGTAATAGAGTGTCAGACGACATCTGGGTCAATGACATGTCACACACTTATTTTTTTGGTCTGGGTCTATTAATTTATTCAAAAACCTCAAAAATGCACTTCATATTACTTGAATACACCTCTTTTATGGAGATAAAAGTCAAAATGTCCTGACATTAAAGTAAAGAAAAAGCTTCATTTAAAAAAATCCTAATTATAAGGAGTCGCACCAGATGGTGTGTACTTAATGTTGACCTTACTTCTGACCTTATTTCTGCATGTTGCAGCACATTACTTTATATTGCATGACTCTGATCTCTGAAATTTATTCAAATATTTCTAAGCCATTTTTCTAAGAAATAATAATAAAGCATTAAGCTAAACAACTTAAAAACTTATATTTAATGAATTATAACTTAAGATATTTGTAATATAAATAAATTATACATATAATACTTTTTACCTTAACGTGTAAAGCAAATATATTTTTACTTTTTATATTTTACACTAAATGACAACTAACTTTCTCTAAGAAGCTGGCACACAGGTTGTTTTTAACTACATTTAAACAAGACTTTTTAATTATTATTACATTTACATTTACATTTACATTTAGTCATTTTGCAGACGCTTTTATCCAAAGCGACTTACAAGTGGGGAATACATAAGCGATTCATCTTGAAGAGGCAATCAGACAGTGGAAGTGCTCGTAACAACATGTCTCAAGCATTGTTAAAATAAATACAAGCTAGCAAGGGAAGGAAAAAATAGAGAGAAAGAAAGGTTTTTTTTTTATTTATTTTTTTTTATAAAGTTTAGGATGAAGTCAAGTAGTGTCGAAAAAGATGAGTTTTCAGTTGTTGCTTGAAGATTGACAGGGATCCCGCACTCCGGATAGGAGTGGGAAGATCATTCCACCAGCCAGGAATGGTGAACGAGAATGTTCTGGAGAGTGATTTTGAGGCTCTCTGTGATGGTACCACGAGCCGTCGCTCACTAGCAGATCTCAGACTTCTGGAGGGGATGAAGACTTATTCTTTATCATGGACACTCTCATATGTCATTTACCTATTTGTGTAAGCTGGTATCCACTAATTCTGTTTACATGAAGTACACTGCACTCAATGTATTTCAATCCAAAAGAAATTGAACCTTTGCAAACATAACGTGTGTATGTGATAAGGGAAAGTCAAGACACTTAGAGGCAAATTTTGAGGTAAATTCCACAAGGCAGATCATAAATCTGGCCCCTAAGGGACAAAAAGGGGCCCATGAGAGTGACTCGGTAAGCAGACACTTACAGGGTGAGAGGTTAAAGACAAAAGACATCATACATAAATATAGGCCCCCAAGACCCACCAAGAAGGCTTCTCGCTGCATGAAGACCTGCACCATGGCGTCTGTATAATTTGTGAGGAAAATTATGCACTCCCAACGGCTGCACTTATTCACTATCAACAAGGATTTATATAGCTCTCCATTCCACTGATGGACCTATTTTATTGTTACATATTCCCAGTCCACATAACATATTCACAGCTTTACTGAGTTACTCTTCTGAAATGAATTCTGTCAACATGGGTGAGCTCAACTCAAGGCCTCCCTGGCAGTTATCCAGAGGCATGTATTTGATTAAGCCTGACATGAAGAGTTTAAACGCATGTGTGTAGTTGATACCACCTGGTTGAGGTAGTGTAAAGATGAACAGTATATTAGTGTCTTAAAAACAAGGGTCTCCTTCAAGTCTTGAGAAGGGAATCATGTGACAGCTGCGGGACAGCTGTATCTGTTGATATTTGTCATTCATCTCCTCTGCTAATATTCAATTTCATTTCTACTGAATCAATGATCTTTTTTGATCTAGCTTTTGTTTGATGTTCAGGAAGTTCATTTAAAAGGAATCGGCTTATTCAGAAAAATCTGGAAAAACTATTGAAGGCATAGCCTTCTGAGAAAAAGGCCTTTGGGCTCCGGAAATTCTTGCCCCACTTGTTGGACTTTCCTAATTCTGTTTCCCTCTCCGTTTCTGCTTTCCTGCGAACAGTTCTGTCAAAGTAAGGGCAAAAAGTAAAAATTATAATCTAAATCATGTGTTTTATTATAAGTTCTTGGATATAATGCTCTTCTCCATCATTTGATGAATAGCACTAAAATATGAAAACAAAATGTAAACAAATAAACTTTATTTTAAATAACATGAGCCAAATTTCCATTGAAAGGAGGCGTATTTGAAAGGAAGGACACTGACTTTAAATATTTAAATATTCAAAGCACAGCATTATTTAATTACGCTCCTAATTGAACTGGATTGTGGGTGGTTAATGAATATGCAGGTTTTTGCACTGAAATACTTTTTAGTTATTAAGAGAATTCATATCTGAATCTTCAAGAGATTAGGTTTATACACTATCGCTCAAAAGTTCGGGGTCAGAAAGATTTTACTTTGAAAATGTCGTCACAGATCACAGGCTAATCGACCCCAAAACATCGAACAGTAGAGTATATTCTATATATTCAATTTGTGAGGACATTTTATTGCACAGAGCATGTAATATGCGTTCTCAAAGATCAACATCAGATGTTTCCTCTAAAACTCCTTATGACAAATTGAAATAGAAATGTGACCGCTTTTGACATACAATAAGAATTGTATTTGAGAGTTTGATGACAAATTATTGTGTTCATATTGAAAACTCAGACTTTTGAGAGATTGAGATGTCATCTGAAACTCTAGTGTGAGATTACTGGGGTCTTTTTCTCTGAAGAAGAATCTAAATATGCTCCTAATGTAGTCTCATTTGGGACAATAAAGAGATCTCAGTTGTGATTTTTGTTGTTACAAGCAGAGCTAAAATGTCTGAGCTGCCAGTTATGATCAGCATAAGTTACACGGAATAATCTGAACAGTCTGATCTTTACATGAAAACTCAATTCTTTTCAATGGCTTTGACATAATTCTGCATGTCACATCTGGTCTGATGTGCTCTCAGTGAATAAAAGGCTTGAGTAAGACATCTCCTTTGGCTGAATCCAGCTGTTCTGACTGGTAACCATTTCCATGTGAGTGTACTGCCTGGTGCCTAGCTTATGTTTCATTAACATTATCTGTCTTTCTCAGTTTAAATGGCACTTTAGCTCATATTAACATTCCAAAAGGTTGGGAATTTTAGTGTACACAACATTTAAATAAATTATAGTGAATCCATCAAGCAGAAGAGTACAATATATAACGCCACATTTGCTGTGTAAGGTTTATGTAGCTCCTAGCTTTTAAAAATTACCTCACCACAAAGATTATCCCTGGCCTCAGTGTAAAATATTCCTTGTATAATATTACCTTTCAGTGCCAGATAAAATGATCATGTCAACAAAGGGATCGAATAACAAAAGTTTCATCCAGAATCCAGGGGAACCTTGGAAGCAAAATGGCCACTGTCAAGTATTAATATATAGGCTTGGGGCAATCATCCAGTTTTTGGTATTTTGACATTGCTGCTGTAAAATATGCCATGCTGTCATTAATGGTCCATTTGGTCTTTGTTTGATTTCTGCAATGGTACGTTTTAAATATACTCAGACAGCTGATGGTCACAGTACACTCACTACATTTAACCACCATGCAGAATTAACCACCACCATGTGTACTAGTACAGTTTTACCACTAGCCACTAGTAGTTTCCAATGTTTGGGTTGGCGTTTTCTTTGTTTTGTAATAAAACTATATATGCCATGGGCTACTGGATACATGGTCTGTTGAGTAAAGTGTGTGCGCTGATATATTGTGTGAATTTAAATACAACTTTGGTCATATCTTGATTCCACCCTCCTTGATCTACTCTAAACCAGCATTTCTGTATATAACAAAAGACAGGTCTCAACATTAACGCTTGTCCTCTTGTCCGGGACAAGTGAATGTTTTGGACGGGCAAGTGAAAGAGAAATTTACTTGCCCAATCGGACAAGTAACTTGAAAATGTCAATACCAAAACAATAATAACTGCCTTTATTTGTGATATAGCCTTTGTTATAGGGGTGTGCGATATATAGGCTATCGTTTGTGATGATACCGTAATTGTTGTTTCAGCGATATGCGATTTGACATTATCCAGTATATTGCAAAAATCAAACAAAACACACCTACCGAATGCACACGTACATTATATAAAGAAGTCTAGTAGTTTACAGTAGCGCACGTGCGAGTGCATTCTTTCCAGTGTTGCCAGACTGGAAATGTCCAAGTATCATACCAGAAGCTCAAAATTATCGTATTTGGAAGAAAATTATCGTACATGAGTCAAACGTACAGAATACAGCTTTTTATCTAGACCAACAACGTTTTGACACGACCTGCAAATTACCACAATAGATAAATAACTAAGCGTACGTAAGTGGGAATGTCCAAACTCCAGCTCTCAGTCGCAGTTATCAGAAGCAGGCGTGTTGCCAGATGTTGAGGGGGTCCGTTAGCGATGCAGAATATACAATATAGAAGCCCTATGGTTACAACGACCACCATTTGAAGTTTCACAAAATTCTGAAATTATCGTACATTATGGGATTTTTTTCATTATTGATCGTACATCGTACAGAGGTCTAAATTATCGTACAAATACGATAATTATTGTACATCTGGCAACACTGGTTCTTTCACTGCATGATTCAGTATTAAAATGCATGAAGAATGATCAGAAAATTCAAGATATGGGGGCAGAAAATGTATATATTTATATCATTTCATATAGTTAAACAACATCACACGAAGATCAAGCGCCCTTTTTTTGCTCCAAAAATCAGCATGATTACAAATGTGATTTTATACAACAGTTCAATAAACTAAATAAATAAACTAAATAAAATTAAAAGTTAATATTAAGAGACTTACATTTTAGACACCATATTGAATGTTTTTGCTCTATTTCGCCAACAGAAATAATTCCAAACACAGCCACAGCACTGTTTTGTGTCTCTGAGCAACACGACGGCCTTTAGATCCTGAATGAATCAACCGTTTAAATGATTCGGTTCAATCGAAATGACTCGCTTATTAACAGTGACTTGATGCCACCTATTGACAGTTTTAATTTCACATTTAAAGTATTTTTTATTTTTTTTAAATGATTTCAAATATCCGTATTCAACGTTTTATGTATCAAAACATTATTTATTCATTTGTAACTGCAGGTTAAAGCATTCCATGTCCCTCAGACCTGCATTAAACAGTGGGTAAATATATCTGTTCCACTTCAGATGCAGCTTCTGTTTCCTCTGCATTGCAAAGATAAATTTTGTTGATACTGATTTCACTTTATTATTTTGTTTATTATTTTATTTAAAAAGAAAAATCTAAATAAACTAAATGTGACATGCTCACAAAATCTACTACATATACTCTATAAACACTATACTATGTTTTGTATAACTACAATAAATAATTATATTTATAGCTAAATTTAAATGTATTTTTTTTCTCTCCGGGCAAGTAACTTTTATACTCGGACAAGTAAATGACAAATTTAACTGTCCGAAGGACAACCACATGAGAATGCTTAATGTCAAGCCCTGAAAGATATAAAAAAAATTCACAAGTATGCTTAGAGCTTTTGTGAATTTTGTCTGATGGCCATGAATCTCACCTCTTCCTATTCCATGGCTTGTACAGAATTCAATGTTATGCTTTTCGACACTCAGCCATTTTGTTTGTTGCCCATTTTGATTTAAGTCAAAAACCTATTTTTCAAACTTGTCTAGACTGTTTCTGATGTTCACGAAACTGAATTCAGACTATCTTGAGACCATGCTAGCATAAAAGTATTAAAAGCTTTTTGATATCTCAAACTCATCATCAAAGTTGATGGCATGATGCCAAAACAGATCTGAGGCTGTATTTCTGCAACGCTTTGGCATATCGAAACCAAACTTTGTGTGTAGCATTGTCACCCCACACTGACCACACCACATCAACTTGAGAGCAGCATCACCTATTTGTCAAAAGCTATATGCATTTACATCACATTGCAAGTGATTGTGAAAATCATCAGTTGGTCTGATGTTCCCTGCCACGCTTGCTTAGCTCCTCATTTTGCCTCTGTTGTGCTTGGCCCCTTAATTGCTGCTTGCAATTGTATTTTTAAATGTAAACATGTTTGTGTGTGTGTGTGTGTGTGTGTGTGTGTGTGTGTGTGTGTGTGTGTGTGTGTGTGTGTTGTTGGGTTTTTACAATGAGCTGATTTTTGATCTGCTTTCAGCATATTGTTGTGCATGTCAACGTTTGAATGAAACTACTTGTTTGTCCAACCAACTGCAGATGGAAATTACACCCCTTAGTTTAAACTTCTCAACAGAATCTGAAAAAAGTGTTACAGATTTGTGAGTACTTAATGTCACAAAACATAAAATGGCTAAGGCAATCTTTGCTGTGGTCTTTACTCAATGACTTCGTTCCTGAAGAATGTCTATAAATTACAGTCTAGTGGCACCATATTACATACAGGCCTTCATTACCAGTCATATTCCCAGCTGAGAGCAACTACAAAGACCTGCATTAGCACAACAGCAGGGTTTGAGTGGGGCTATGAATTGTGGGAGTACATTATTGAATATGCATGTGCATACGCACACACTCATATCTAGGTACGGGATCTGCCAGTATGAACCCACTATGCTTGATTATCAGATCTACGGGGAGTACGGGAAAGAATGAAAAGCGGGCCGCTGATGGCAGGATGTTGGCATAGTGCCCACCGCTGTGGGTGTTGGGTGATATTACCCCATTCGACAGTTACATATTTTCTCCTACAGTATTTTGGTAAGAGTTTGAATGCGAGATACTGAGCACGAACCAGTCTAGTCAGAACCACTGTAGAGCATATGGGCTGTCAATATGGCAGTGTTCTGGTCAGAAAAGGGAAATCTATCCCAGCTGGAACAGCCGTATTGATATATCTTTGACGGAAGAAACTAAAGCCTTCTTTTGTGTGCCTGCACACTCCCCAAAATCCGACTCTAACAAGACGTACCTCTAGGAGAGAAAGGGCAAACTGTTTGTGTGGTTCTGGATGACATTTCAGAGATGAAGAACATTCTGTTTACTTCTGTTTTACTGATTTGACTGAAATAAGTGAGCGCTAACCTTTAACAGCGTGATATTTATCAGACTGTGTACTCATCACTCACAGCCAAAAGATCATTTACCCACACAATCTGGTGTCTGCAACAGCATATGGTACTGAAAAGATATATGATGTTTAAAAACTAAAACAACGGAAGAAATAACAACAGTGACACATTATTAGTGATGCACTGAAATAAACATTCTTGGTAAATACTGTACAATGGCCAAAAAACAAAACTGCACATTTTAAATTGACTTTTGTTTGGTTTCTGTCATTAGAAGATCTTTAAAATAAATGTCCCAGATTTTGTAAACTATTTTTATATTCTTTCAACATTATTCTGCTGTAAAGTTGGGTTGAAATTTTGGCACATTCCTGCATATTACTCAGGAATGATGAAATGACTTGCTTTATAAAAGAGATGGAAAGAAAGAAGAAAGTGAAGACAAGATGGTAGCAGAGTATAACATGCTGGAGGACAAAGAGATGTTCGGGGTGTGGTGCTTGTGGAGGAATTTTTGCCTTCAGTAATCAGCAGAGGATCACAATGAATGTCTCGACAGCTCCTTTGTCAAGAAAGATACTCATATAGACACACAGAATGACATATGTCTTGATCAGATTTCAAAAAGCACTGAAATACATCTATGGCATTCCACCACATAATAAGACGTGTGCAGGATCACATGCCACTAACACCTAAAGAGCTTATGATGATATATCTACCATATTTAAAGGTGTGCAATTTCTGCCACACTAATGGCACTAAACAGAACCGATAAATAATGGTTTCAGAAGAAATGATGAATGGTGTCCATAAAAAAGAGTGAAAATCTTTCATCTTTAAAACACATGCACCAAGTTCTTATAAATGCTTTGTATTCGTATTGGTTTCATTAAAAAGTTTACATTTAATATATTCATAATGGTAATTTTTAACTCATAAATGTCATCCAACTTTTGCAGTTGACCACATGACATATTTCTAAGATATCATTTTCTTATAAAAGTATTTTTTAGTCTTATAATATGACTATTGGTGGACAATGTGTTCAATTACTAACCATATGTTTTTCTTCATTATAACGTATCACCCTAACAATTTTGACATTTATGCCCAAGGATAATTTAAAATGAATTTAATGCTCAAATAATGCTCATCATAGATGATGTGAATTCAAATCATTGTATACATGAATAGCATTTTTATGTATCTCTGAATAAATTAATAGATATGGAAAAAATTTAATGTCCGGTCATGTCATTGACCCTAAGACAGAAAAAAATTAATAATGCATGGCCTCTGTAGGCTTCCGTACTGTATGTTTTGAAATAGTCATAAGTGGTTCTTATTAAAGGGCTAGTTCACCCAAAAATGAAAATTTGGTAATTAATTACTCACCCTCATGCCGTTCCAAACCCGTAAGATCTTCGTTCATCTTCGGAACACAAATTAAGAAATTTTTTAATGAAATCCGAGCACTTTCTGACCCTCCATAGAGAGCAATGCAACTGAAATGTTCCCAGGCCCAGAAACGTAGTAAAGACATAATTAGGATGAGTAATTAATGACAGAATTTTCATTTTTGGGTGAACTAACCCTTTACAGGAATAGTCCACCCAAGCTGAAAACCAGTTCCAGTTCCCTTTGACTTCCACTGTATGGACAAAAAATGCAATGAAAGTCTATGGGAACTAAAACAGTTTGATTATCAGATTTTGAATGACTTGAGGGTGAGTAGATGACAGAATTTTCATTTTTGGGTGAACTTTCTCTTTAAGGCAAGCAACCGACCACCAGCACATTAAAAAAAACACTGACAACACCTTGGGAACCACTTAGCAACGCCCTGGCAAAACCCCATTCACAGTTTCTTCCAAAAACACAAAAATCTAATTAACTAATAACATTACTCAAGAAGCAAACAGTCTTTACCCAGGTTATTTGGCAGGACTTGGCCACAGAGAATTACTTTGCAACCATCTGAAACACAAACACAGCAACTGCAGGAATGTCTGCAAAAATCAATAAAGGTTTTGGAGAAAGTAAAACATACGAAGGGCCTGAAGCCCCCAGCTCCCTCTGAATGGGCCGGTAGCCAAGCCTGAGTGGAGGGCATGTGAGCATGAGGGAGATGTGGGAGGAGGCGTTTAAGACCGTGGGGGATGGGGGCAGACAGCAAGACTGGAGGTGCTACTATTGTGGTGTATGATTTCGGTAACATGAGCAACCTACTAACTCACACGCATGCACACACATCCAGAAAAAACCCTCCACATCTGCCTCCTCAGAAATGAGTTAGCCACCAGGTGTTTGCAGCTGTCTGTGGATTTTACGGTAAACAGAGAAAGACAGAGAGATGGAAAGAGATAAAGATGGACAGGTTTGAGGGGGATGAGAGGCAGTGATTTAGAGGGAGATTTTGGAGAAAACATTATCCGAGGACTTCCGAAATCCCCCTTGCATTGTGAGGACTTCTGCCAGATCCCGAATCGGTGCCTGGCCAGTGACGTGTCTCACAGATGGGGCTCTCCAAAAGTGACGGGCTGCGTTCAGCCAATTAAATTGTGCATTTTGGAAGGGTGCGCTAAGCTGGTTCTAAGTGTGGAGAATAATAACGAGATAAATCCGAAGAATCACATGGGACATGGTCCGCAAAATTAAGCCTTTTATCAGTACATACTATGTGTTTCCCATTTATTTTAATGGTATTAGGAAACTGTCTACAGCTGTGTCCTTAACACTGCTGCATGAAGCATATAATTGCTATTGATCCAAAAGGAGATTATTCTGAATTAATGGTATAGGTGGGGGAAATGTTCTAGTACTTTCCATGACAAATATAGAGAAAGCAATAATCAGTAGTCTAATAATTACATGTTTCAATGTTAAAGGGGTAGTTCACCTAAAAATGAATTTACTTAAGTTATTTCAAACTGTGTGACATTTTCTGAGACACAAAAGGAGATAACTGCTCAAAAGCACAAACTCTACTGTGCAAATGTTTTTGAAAAAAAAAGACTCTTATGATCTGTTTTGCATTTCTTTGATCAAAAATGCAGTAATAATAGTAATACTATGCAATATTATTACAATTTTTTTTTAAAAAAACTGTTTTCTATTTAAACATATTTTATAATGTAATTTATTCATGTGAAGGCAAAGCTGAATTTTCAGAAACATTTCTTATTATTAATGTTGAAAACAGTTTTGCTGCTTAATAATGTCATGGAAACTGGTGCATTTTTTCAGGATTCTTTAATGAATATAAAGTTCAAAAGAACAGCATTTTTTTATTAATATTTTTTATTTAATATATTTTTTTTATTTAATATTTTTAGCATTCTTTTTTTATTATTTATATTTAAAGACATTTTTTAACAATGTAAAAGTCTTTACTTTAACTTTTGACCAATTTAAACCTAAAAAAGTTTTTTTTTTGTAATCTTACTGACTCTAAAATTTTAAAAAGTGATTTTTAAAAAAATTAAAAATCAAACATGAACAATAATCGTCCATACCACATGCAGTATATTCTAGGTATGTCCTAAGATTTCAGCCACTGAAAATATTCAGTCAAAAATGTGATTTAGCATGTAATAATATATACAGCTTTTATAATATTTACAATTTATTTAGCAACTCCAAATGAAAGCATATCTATAGCATAATTTAAAAGAATCATTGTCAGTAGTGATTTTCATTTCAAATTTTGGTGCATGACTAATATGTTCCAATACAATGGCTTTGTGCGAGGAATGGACAGATTAGTTTCAAACTTTGCAATAAAAATAATGACATATTATAAATGTCAAACTTTTTGTGAATATGCATGAGGGTATAAGTTTTGAGTGTATATTTTCAGTGAATATGAGCTATAATATGGGGCTTCAGAGGATTTGAACCAATTTTGGACAAATTCTGTGGGGTTTTTTATTATTTTTTTACAGTTCTGGAGCAAAACATCATCCATCCTTAAACCCACTGTATGGAAAGGAACAGCCAAGGCACTCAGATAAATAAGTCAGACAGATTTGAAATGACAAGAGGAAGTGTAAATGATAACAGATTTTTCATTCACGATAAACTATCCTTTTAAGAGTATTTGCTCTTTTTATTATTGAATTGCCTGTAATAAAAAAATCTGGGACAAATTTAGTGTGACAAACCTAATTTAGGATTCCTTTTACTGCTTTCTAAAAATTAAAAAAAAAAAAAAAAACTCTCTATGAGAAAGTGAGGGAGAGGGGCAAAAAGAGCTGGCATCCGTTCACTGTAAATTCTTCACCCCCTTCGTTGCACTTGGATGATTGTTATTCATTCTCACGCTTCATTAATGTGGTCAGTCTCCACATCTGACTTTGATAAACATGCCATCACTATATTCCACGTAAGCCCACGACTTTACAAATGTATTCTTTAGTTGGATCACAACCTCGATGGCAGGTTGTGCCACACAGAGCTTGCCTGAAAATACTAGACTCTACACAGTAACATAAAACACGCTGGCAGCTCCGACGGCCCTTGTCAGTTCATGGCAACAGCAAGTTTTTGACACACTTCCCAGACCATATACTAATATTAAAATCTAAGCCAACGAAAAATGTGGAGCAGCCAAGCCAGACTGAGCCGGCCTGGATTCCTTCACAAAATGGCTAGACAGTTTTCTTCATTCTTGAAACAGTCAGTGCTTTTAAGGTATCCCCTTGTTCAAATACAGCTCAGATGAAGATTAGATGACAAACACCGAGCCTTTTCCTGCCAACAACACAACTGTCAACTCACAAAAGGCTTTGATAAGCACAATCTCCATCAGATAGTGATCTAACCCTGTAAACTCACCTGTGGATCTTAGACACGCACACCTCCAGCTACCTAACCATAGATATGAGGGCATTTAAGTGAGGAATGCCACGCCATTGTTTTGGCTGAACTCAAAGCGGGTGACTTCAAGGAGAGCCCAGCGGTGCACTCGTCTAGCCTGTGTCTCAGCTCATCATCACTATAGGGAAATCTTAGCATCAAAACCTTGACTTCAGCGATGTGATCAAAAGAGATCTAATACTGGCTCTTGTTCTTTGATTAAGCACTGAGGTGTCTGGTTGGGATTAATCTTTTGTTAACAGGTGTAAAATATTTTATTATGAGTGAGATGCTCACCATAGTTACTGCCTGACCTTTCAGCGATTCATATACAGTGTATTTGTGTGGTTTACCACAAGATAAACCACACAAATACCATATTAGCACAAAGTACTTTTTATGCAACCTACTTGTATAATATTAAATGTATACACTACCATTCAAAAGAGTCAGTAAGATTTTTTTATGCTTTTGAAAGAAGTCTCTTATGCTCACAAAGGATGCATTTATTTGATCAAAAATATGGTAAAAACTGTAATATTGTGAAATATTATTACAATTTTAAATAATAGTTTTCTATTTTAATATATTTTAAAAGGTAATTTATTCCTGTGGTGGCAAATTTGAATTTTCAGCATCATTACTCCAGTCTTCAGTGTCACATGATCCTTCAGAAATCATTTTTATATGCTGATTTGCTGCTCATGAAACATTTCTTAATGTTAGCAATGTTTAAAACAGTTGTACTGCCTAATATGTTTTTGTGGAAACCATCAACAACATACAGTCAAACCAAAATTTATTCAGACACCTTCAAAATTTCTCACATTATCACAGTTTATTTGCTATAGTTTAGAAAATGGCAATAAAATATGACAAGAACTCAAGAGTTAAACGGTCTCACAACAAATTCAACTTGATAATGTCAGATAACTCTGATAGAAAGGTATGTAACAAAACACGGTCAGGTCAAAGTGTCAAATCAAATTTTTGGACCCAAATTTTTATCAGTTTTACTGGTAGACCACTGTATGAAGATTTTTTGGGTATGTCACAGTTTACTTTAGCTATCCTCACTCACATAAATGAACTATAGTGTCCTAGGAATCCATTTGCAAAAAAATATCAAAAATTATATCTGGTGTCTGAATAATTTTTGGTTTGACTGTATATATATTATTTTATATATAACATATATAATTTATTTATATATACCTTATTAGCCTGATTTAACTGTCTCATATACATTTAACATGGCATGTCACGTTTAAAGTGCATGTTTCACTCTGTTGCACTCGAACAAAAATGATGCAAACACACACTAAGAAGGCCATTTAAACAGCCTAATTATACAAGGCTTTCTTCTTACGCAGCCATTGTGTGCTGGCCAACCAATGGCAGCCAGTGTGACTGTTCAGAAAACCTGTATAAAAACAGTCATTATTTTTGCAATTCCATTTGGTGACACTAGTGGTACAGACATGACAAATTTCATCTTTAAAGTTGCAATGAAATGGAAATTCACACTAAATGCATTTTCTAAATGCGTCCTAATGATCTTGTTATGAATGATTCATCCTTCAAAAAATGTCTTGATCCCGTAAATTTTAATCTAAATGTCATATCTGGATGTTCTGAAACAACAGACTTCTCTCTTTTTCTCTCTTTTGAATGAATGTATGAATGTGATGCTGATAAGATCATCTGCAGCTGTACACTACAAAACAGCACTGCATGCTTCAAATTGAACTTTGAAGTAAAGGCGAATATGAGGTAAGGAGGGACTAAAATAGTGCATAATTCAAGACTTGCAGTACACAATCATACATAATGCATATGTGTTGTGTGCTTGCATGTTTACAATCAATAACAAGCGTTTAGTTTTGTTCAGGTCATTGCCTTCTTGCTGCCCCCTGCTGGTAAGAGTCATTAGAGGCTTAGAGTGATTGGATTAGATAAGAGATTCATTTAAACTCAAGATCATCTTTCCCGTCAGTCAGATTCAATAGGCATCAGTGATGTTTCATATTGCATGGTACTCATTACACACAGTTGTGCATAAACAACAATACTCAGCCCCACATAGCTGCAAATAATGACAATTTAAACCTAATTGTGTTAGGCTCTCAACCTTCATCTAATCCACCTGCTGTTGCTCACTGAAGCTGAACACCAAAACAACAATGCAGATTTTCCATACATAGAGGTCTTCACTGATTTGCACCTTCCGCCAAGCCAAAACAATAAGCCTACAGGTTTTTACATGACATTCACTGTCAAGAGTGACAGACAGGGGCTCAACCCAGGATTGTGGGCATAGAAACCCTCTCAAACCAGGAACAGCCACTCAATTGTATCGCCTCCACTGTGGGTCACAGGCTGCTATGGGAAGCAGGAAGTCTAACGCAAAGCATTTTTGTCGCTGGCACACAATGCGGCTCGTATGAACTTGAGGGAAAGAGTATGGACATCTGGGCTAAAAATGCATATTTTGGAGGATGTCCTATAATTAGGATTTTTCATTCAAGCTCTGGTTTTCACTTTTGATTGACAAGGCCTTGATATAAAGATATTTCTCATTGTCATTCCATATATGTCAGTTAATTTGATGAATAATAAAAGAACAGTAATATTATTTTTAATATAATAATATGAATATTAATAATTTTATATTACTATTTTAAACAGTTTTTATTGGGTCTTGTATGGTTCATTAAAATAAATTTGACAACTTACACAAAAAGGTCAAAAATGAGTAATGGATGAGTAATGACCATATTAATAATAATGTAATAATTTAGAGAACCTAATTTATATAAAATAAAATAAAATAAACAGATTATTGTGACAGTGTACACAAAATGCATATTTTAATAATTTTATATACATATACACACATATATACAGTATATATGAATATTATTAATATTATATAAATATATATTATTTATCATATCTAATATTACTCCAGTTTTATTATTATGACTTGATACTGTTTTAATATTGGGTCATATATGGTTAATTA
This sequence comes from Tor tambroides, assembly GCA_021397915.2. Lineage (NCBI taxonomy): Eukaryota > Metazoa > Chordata > Actinopteri > Cypriniformes > Cyprinidae > Tor > Tor tambroides. Next base: position 16,273 of record JAFVLL020026001.1, on the reverse strand, counting down.
AAATAAATAAGTTATTAGTGTCACAACTTCCACAAATGTGACCATTAAAAAAATTATACTGAAATAAAAATGAAAATAAAATGAATAAAATTACTTATAAATAAACACTACTACTACTGCTACTACTACTACTACTACTAATAATAATAATCATCATCATCATCATCATCATGGCTTTTCAAAGCCTTTTTTTCAGTACATATTCTATCATCCACATCATAGTCACTATAATTTGTAAGGATGACACTTTCAATGTCAAGTTCTTGGATGAAAAATCGCTCCCCTATATTGAGAGAGCAAGGTGACCCCTCTTAATCATAGGGGCTGTTATCTAACGGGGTGTTCAGTCAATAATCCCAGGACAGACAGCTTTGGTTCATCTGCTAGGGAACTGGAAGGACCTTATTAACACAAGGGTGAACAGAAGGTAGGATAGGGGCTTATTAAAACCCTTTGGAGTAACCAGTTTTGCAGGACAGTCCTAATCCACACCAAGCAAAATATGTTATGAGAGAAAGAGAAAAACATGGATGAGGGTGGAAAAACAGTGTAGAAAGGTAGACAAAAAAGTAGACGGACGGCACAACAGGGGTAGAGAGAGATGGACAAGGAGAGGATTATGCAGTGGGGGTCCATCATCTGTTCCCTAATGAGAAGGGCTAGTTCAGTAGTTGTCTAGGTCATGTATTAAAGAGAGCATAACACAGAATGAGACTTGAAGGGCAATTTGCACATATATAAGCATTATTAGATTTGTTTTGAGCATTTAGGCCTACAAACATTTAATGAGAAATGATTTAAAAATTGCATATTGCACACTGTGAACAGCTTTCTTATCACTGTGAAAATCTCTCATATCATCACATTTTTGAGCACCCTTTAATAGAGTTCCACAGATTGTATCTGAACACAGACACACAAAGCCTGTATTTGTGACCAGTCTCATGATCTGAATCACTTCAGACATAAAAAAAATAACTGGAGGCAACAGCAAGTTGGCTAATTATGAACATAAAACCTCTCAGTTTGAAATATTTGGTTTGTTAAAACATATTTGCTTAGATTTACTAGATAAAATAGGTTAATTAGTAGATGAAATATTATAATAAATGTCATTTTCTAGTACACTATGTCTGTTTCAATGCACTTAGTCCACCTGCTGTTTTCTATCAAGGCGTGTGTATGCTAGTTTTTACAGTTTACGTACCGTTTTCTGCAAAATGAACATATGAGGATATAAACAAGAAAAAAAATTGAAATGGACTTCTGCATGTTTAAAAGTAATAGTGTATGACTTTTCAAGTATGTATTTGTAGTACATGTGCCTACGTTTGAACATGCTAAACATATTTATGGACTCACGTGCAGTGTGTTTTGATAACAAACTCAACTCTTTTCAAAAGCGAATAACAAAGCCAAAAGGTGAACACGCTTCACAAATAGAGTCTAAGTAACTTTAAACAGTCGATACCCCTCTATTACACAAAGAACGGTTTAAACACCGCAGTTTAAACACATTATTATCGTACAGTATACTGTAACTGCAGCATCCCCAAACATCCGCGTGCATCCCATTCAAACGCGCGCGGTCGAAACGCTCCAGAAACTTTCTCACAAAATTAAACCACAACAAAAAACAGAACCGCACAGAAAGATGAGATGAAATTGTCTTACCTTGCCAAGCAAGCGCGCACATCTGAAGAACAAACAGTAAAAGTGAAGTGTTTGGCAGAGCCATGTTTCTGAAGTTATCCATCTGAATGAAGCGCACTAGAGGAGCACGGCAGTTTTGGCCAGGAGGAGCGCGAGAGAGGGAGGGAGAAGGAGTCGAGTTGCACAAATGCTGCCTGTCTGTTCGCTATTGTACTGTCCTGCTGCGAGTGGGAGGAAATTTGGGACATTCAATTAATGCTCTCCACCCTACAAAATAAGGTTAAAATCGTATTTTTTGGTCGCTCATTATATCTTGATTTTTTGTTTACCCGCGCGTAAAAGAGCAGGCTATTGTTCGATGATGTTATACTACTAACAACAAAGTGCCCTGCTAGGATGCTTTGGACATGTTACCATGTTAAACCACGTTTATGGATATGTACCTTAATAATATCATCGTAATATTTGAAGTAATTTCGAGTTTTATGTAAATACCATAGGCTACATGTGGTACACTCTTAAAAACAAAGGTAGAAGAACCATTTTTTGATTCCCCAAAGAACATTTCACTGAACAGTTTTTAAAATAACCAGCTTTTTCTTAGAATGAAGAACATTTTAATAATTCAAAGAATTATTTTCCACTATAAGGAACCTTTTGTGGAATGGACCACCATGGATGTCAATCAATAACCTTAATTTTTAAGTGTGTATATGGTATATATCAAAGGACCATGGTATTAATTACCATCTGATATCGTCACATAATATAGTAACAACAAAGTCTTTTGTAGGTCTTTATATAATTGATTGTGTAATACTGATTTCAAATAGTTATAATCAGTGTAATCTACATTTACATTTACATTAAGTCATTTAGCAGACGCTTTTATCCAAAGCGACTTACAAATGAGGACAATGGAAGCAATCAAAATCAACAAAAGAGCAATGATATGCAAGTGCTATAACAAGTCTCAGTTAGCTTAACGCAGTACAAGTTGCATGGGTTTATTTTTTTATTATATAATAAATAAAAAGAAAACAGATATAACAGAAAAACAATATTTGAATAAATTCTGATGGATTGTAGCATTAAATATTGAAATATTAAATAAATCAGATGTCAGGTATGCCTATGTTAAACAATGACTTAAAGCCACAATTGCACAAAATAATTTTATAATTTAAATTAGAATTTTCTGACCAGGCAGTGGTCAGGAGTTTTTCCTGAAGCCAGATTTAAAAAAAAAAAAAAAAAAAGAGACCTCTCTCCACAAGAGAGAAAAAAATGTTTCACATTGTTCTGGAAGGAGGTGTTGTTGATGGTTGTGTGTGTTGTTTTAGGACAGGGACTTCTTCCAACCCAATGTGTCAGCATGCAGGTTGTTAACAACCTTTACTGTTATCACCACTCCTCCATCACCTCAACTAACAGCTGCTGGAGGGTGTGTGTGTGTGTAGAGAGAGAGAGAGAGAGAGAGAGAGAGGCAGTGGAGTGCTGTCACTCCAGCTGTCTCTCCAGCCTCTTGCCATCATTCCATGCGCCTTTTACTCAAAACTGGGCCATACAACAACACAACATTCATTCATGACTGCGCTCATACAGTTCTTGAAGGTGGTTATACGTAAACAGATTTGTCTTTTTTTCCCAACAGAATAGGAGCTGAGGAAGAGTATACAACATAAAAGGTGCAAAAATAAAGCAGATTTTAAATAAGATAGTATCTAATAAAGGGATAGTTCATTTAAAAAATTAAATGAAAATTCTGTCATACTCACCCTGATGGAAATACAAACCTGTATTACCTCTTTAAGATATTTTGCAGAATGTTCTGGCTGTTTTTTCCATACCATCATATTGTGACAATGGCATTTTGAAAATAATAAATGCACCATTAATGTGGTCTATATTTAAAGTTTTTTGTTTAAGGAACCAACTGAAATCAAAGGAATTTATTCACCTTCATGTTGTTCCAAACCCGACTTGAAAGACAAAAAAAGAATTATTTATCTATTTAAGATGAAAGAAATATACGACTTTCATATCAAACCAAAATATTTATCAACACACACATATTTAAAACAGTTCGGAATATCTTCTAGAATGTATTCTACAGAAGAACTAAAACCATAAAGGTTTAGAATGACATGAGGGTGAGTAAATGAAGACAAACTATTTTTATTTTTGTGTAACCTAGCCACTGAAAATACTCCCCTATTCACAAGAACATGATTTATCGTATCATATACTATCAGTGAATCATATTGGAATTTAGCGCACAAGTCATATGGATATTTTTATGGTGGTTGGAGGTGCTTGACACCTCCACATGAGGATGAGTAAATGAGGACAAAATGTTCAAGGATGAGTGAACAATCCCTTTAATAAAACCTGAAAATGGTACTTAAACTCATTTTGAGGAAAAGTGTAAACTTTCATATCATTGAAAATTCTAAAGTCTCTCTATTTTTGTATAATTTAAAACTCAGAGAGTGCACTTGAGCTGTAATTAGAAAAAAAGCTGGCAGCAAACCAAATCCAGGTCAGTATTATTAAGGGGTTCCACACACTGAGCCTTAAGACTTATAAGTGCGCTTTGAGGCCGCTGAAGGAAATCATATATGACCAAAGAGGGAAAAAAGAGAATCATACAGCTTTGATGTTGACTCAGCCAGAATCCAGATCTCTCTCTCTCTGGCTCCCTCTCTTCCCTCCTCCATCTTCTTGTCCACAATCATTCTCCTTCACTCTGAAGGAAGAAATAGCATTCCACATTTATTTATACATCGCTTTACATTATTCATTCTCAAAACAATCCCTATGTGTTCTTTCACTGTCTTTATCCCCTCCCTCCTCCCATATTTCCCTTTTGTACATCACACTATCTTGTCCGGGTTACTTCATCTCACCAGCCCATCTGTATGTCTCATAGTGGAGATACAGGTTCCAGCAAACAGAAGATATGGGCCGCACTGGCAAACACAAACTTAAAGACTGAAAACTGTCATAATTTATTCACCCTCATGTTGTTCAAAACCTGTACCTTTCTTTCTTCTGTCAAAAACAAAAGAGGATATTTTAAAGAACGTTGTTGTCCAAACAACACTGGACCCCACCAAGGTTATAATCGTTAACGAAAACGAACGAAAAAACGAAAACTAGGTGGGAAAAAACATTGTCGTTAACTGAAATAAAAATAAAAACGAGGCATTACAAAAAAACGATAACTAACTAAAACTGTAATGTGTGTTTGGCAAAACTAACTAAAATAAAATAAAATTATAGAGTAAATGTCCTTAGTTTTCTGCCTGTCAAGGTTTTAATTTTTTAACGCTATTTAGAACATGCAGCGTATTCGTTCAGCTGCATTTCCTTTCCCTGCTCTCCCTCCGCCTCTCTGTCACTCATGTGTTCTCTACATGCGCGCGCACACACACACACACACACAGCCCTCCTCCGTGCACACTGCGTCTCCATGAGAACGACTTCAGCTCGACGCTGGCAGGGGTGTCTGGTTCCAGGTTTTTCGAGCCCAACTCCCGACTCCCACTAGGAGTCGATAGAATCGACTCCTGACCGACTCCTCGACCCCATTTAGCGTGACTTTTCCAAATCACTCTAAATTAGCGGTGACATTACCTTTAAATGAACTATGAATTCGTCACATTATAATGGTCAGGAGAAGGCGCTATTGTCTTAAACATCATTATTAAAAATACATTTACATTCAGTAATTTAGCAGAGGCTTTTATCCAAAGCGACTTAATAAAGACAATGGAAGCAATCAAAATCAACAAAAGAGCAATGATATGCAAGTGCTATGACAAGTCTCAGTTAGCTTAACACAGTACACGTAGCAAGTTTTTTTTTTTTTTTAATTATATAATAAAAAGAAAACAGAATAAAAAAAAAGAATAGAGCAAGCTAGTGTTAGAGGCCTTTTTTGCTTTTGTTAATTGTATAATAAATAATAAGAAAACAAAGAGATAGAATACAAAAAGATTAGAATAGCTAGTGTTAGTGTTTTTTTTTTTTTTGTAAAACAAGCAGTTAGTAAATGAGTAAATGCATATGAATGCAAACTTATTGATTTGATTATTCTTGATTATTATTATGTGAGTTTTTAGTGATTTAAGGTTAATGACTGAACACAAATAGCCTAGGTTAACCATGGAAACCCAATTGTATTGCATTAAACATAACATCGCATAGCAAAGCATAAACAAAGCTGTCACAGAAGCATGTATAATTACAAACTAAATTTACTATGATTGTTATTTATTTCTAAAGTAACCTTCACGTAGGATAAAAGTGAGGGAAAAGTCGCTTCTGCGACAACTCCATAAGCATCCACGCACGCGTGCATGGCCCGTTTCACACAGCCGCGAATCACAATGAGCCCGTGCTGCTGCTTCTGCACTGCTCACGGACTGCACTGCAAACGGATCCTCACTTAATTTCGCTCACTCTTTGCTGATATACTGCACTACAGATACCATATAGAGATGTGAGAATCAGTTTAGACATCCGCGTATTTCGGGAGTCGACTCGACAACGAGAGTCGATTCCAGTGCTGGAGTCGACCACTTAGATGAGCCAGAATCGACTCTTTTGGAGTCGACTCCCCATCCCTAGTTGAAAGTTCGCGAAAGGTTGGTATCTCCATCTCTTGAACACCTTCAATCAAACATTAAAAAGTGATACAAAAATATTTTAAATTCTGAATATAATTTTGTCAGTGTGTTAATGTTGACCCGAGAAGCGATTATGCCTTCTTTAGAAAGTTAACTAGTCGCAAGTTTGAGGTAAAATGCACTTTTTGGTTGTGGTTGTCGATGTCAAAACACTATATAAGCTGTGATTCAAATATAAAATAATGTTATGTAATTTTTTTTACTTTTACACTGAATGTTTGCTGCTTCAATCCAGATGAGTAGGCTATTGACTGTAGGCTATAGGGTAAATTTAGTATAGGGTGTGAAAATTGTACAGCTGTGGTATTTGTAGGGTGTGAATTCTAGAACATGTGTAGATTTTTGGTACGGCGTAGATTTTGTAAGAGGTATTCTTACACATGCTCAGAAGGGGACACAAGTTTATTTTTTATTTTTATTAGTTATGTTCTTTTCTCAGATTGAGCTCCCTGACAATCTTGACAGAAATGTCTTGTGTGTCTCAAAAATGGGTTGAATACATGTGGTTCATGTATGTCTTCTTTAGTCTGTTGGCTATTTTGTTTTTTTCTTGGCACACGTACGTCACTTACACATTTTGCACTTACTGCGGAGACGGTTTACATACATATTTGTGCCCATATGTACATTTTATGTACTGGTGTTATTGTTGAATAAATATTTTCTAAAATTGTATGATGGTTTTGTTGAGTTATTATTACACAATACTTTTTCTGACCTTTTTGAATCTTGCCCCTGACAAATAACCCAAATTACAAAAAAAGACTAAAACTAACACTAAAACTAATAAAAACTAAACTAAAACTAAGCATTTTCAAAAAATAAAAACTAAACTAAACTAGCAAACTCACTTTAAAAACTAATTAAAACTAAACTGAATTTGAAAACAAAAAGTCAAAACGAAATAAAAATAAAAACTAATGAAAAATGCAAAACTATAATAACCCTGGACCCCACTGACTAACTATAACTAAATAAAAACTTGGGTGAACTACCTTTTAGGGGGAAAGGGAAGTGGCGTGTGGCCAAGCATGGTGACCCATACTCGGAATTTGTCCTCTGCATTTAACCCATTCAAGTGCATGCACACAGTAGTGAACACACACCTGGAGCAGTGGGCAGCCAATGCCTTGCTCAAGGGTCTCACCTCAGTCATGGTATTGAGGGTGGAGAGAGTGCTGGTTATTCACTCTCCCCACCTACAATCCCTGCCAGACCTGAGACTCAAACCCATGACCTTTGGGTTACAAGTCTAACTCTCTATCCATTAGGCCACGACTGCCCCATAAACTTACAACTCGAACGAGAGGGCAGGTGCCACAACCTCCTATAATGTCTCCTATAATGTTGTTCCCTCATGTCGTTCCAAACCCATAACACCTTCGTTCATCTTCGGAACACAAATGAAGATATTTTTGATGAAATCCAAGAGCTTTCTGACCCTGCATAGACAGCAATGCAACTACAACATTTAAGGCCCAGAAAGGTAGTAAGGACATTGTTAAAATAGTCCATGTGACAGCAGTGGTTCAACCTTAATTTTATGAATCTATGAGAATACTTTTTTTGTATCTGTATACTTTTTGGTATTTTGTATACTTTTTTGTAAAATAACTTTATTCAACAATTTCTACTCTTCTGTGTCAGTCTTCGACGCGCGTTCACGACAGTATCACTTTAAGGACACTAGTATGAACAAGAAGACATTGTATGATGACATAGAGTAAGAGGTCTTACATAAAATGATGAAAACTTATTTAGAAAACTTGGATGAGAATCCATGCTGGGAAAAATTGTTTGTCTCCAGCAAAACATTTTGTTTTGGCCAGCATGCTGGATTTTCATGCCGTAGCATGACTATTGTGCACTACCTTTACTCACTTAGAATGCAATGAATTTTGTTTTTGTTTGTTGTTTCGGCCCTCAGTAACACATCTGTCTACCTGTGCCAAACAGTATCTGTGTTCATCAGTGCCAGTCCAACTGTATGTGTATTTAGACATTTGCACACTTTACAAATAGAAGGTTGGTAGGTATTTTTTCACGTTAACATGGTTTGTGGATATACTACTGAAACAGTGAGTATTTTCATGTTTATGAATTGGTCCCATTCACTTCCATTATATATGCTTCATTGTAATGTTTGTTTTTTTTTTAAAAAAAGGATGGACAAGTGCAAATTAATTTTTGTGGTAATAAACATTATGCCACAAGTGCTGTCAGCTGAGTTTAACTTTATTGAATCCAGAATATTCCTTTAAAGTTATTGTTATTTTAAATAAATATATGCATAATAATTCACAAGCATAATATTTCACAAAAAGTTTCTTCAGTTTTAAATGATAAACCCACAGATATATTGCTCAAAATTAAAACATATTCCCCCGGTTTCACAGACAAGGCTTAAGCCTAGTCCCAGACTAAAATGTAAGTCTGAGCTGTTTCAACTGAAAGAAACTGCACTGACTGATCTTTAAATATATCAGTGCCTTTGTTTTGTCTCAAGATGCACACCAGTAATGTTTTTAATAAGGCATGTTTATAAAAATTACTCAAATGTCTTAACTGAACTAAGGCCTAATCCTGGTTTAGTCTAAGCCTTGTCTGAGAAACCAGGCCTTTGTGACCTTTTGTGGTTGTCAGATTCATAGTGGACATTATTCATAGTTAATATGATGAACTACACCTATGACCTACACTAAAAAAAACTTAGTTCTGAGAAAGGCTCCAGCAAGCATATGTTTGCAGATGTCAGTTGGTTTAATATTCTGTATCTAATGCAATGAGAGTCAGACATTTTAAGTGTCTTCTTTATCCAAATACTTTCTGGGACCACCGTGTGTAGCTTAACTTTAGTAACACTATGGTGTGTGCAGTTAATGGGGGTTATTTGGATCTATGCTGTCACTGATGGAGTGATATCTGGGGTTAAGGGAGGTTTGCCTGATCCGCAGGTGTGCACATTCTATCTATTCAACATCAGTTTACTTTGTCAAGGACAGTAAGTTCCACATTCTTTTTAGTAGTTATGCTCATGTCACGACTCAGAATCCTGCCTGTTCCACACTCAGAAGACCTGGAATAAAATGCCCAAGTATGATGTTTTTGTCATTTTTGGAGCCCGATAGCAAGTCACCATCAGCTTTCATTGTAAAATAGCTCGCAAAACATCTCCTTCTGTTTTCTAAAGAAGAAAAGAAGGTCCTACAGGTTTGGAACAACATGAGGGGGAGTAAATGATAACAAAATTTACATTTTTGAGACAGCTGTGAAAAAAAAAAAAGAAATAAAAAAAATCATCCAGGTTGATGATGATTATCTGTTATGATTATCTAACAAGGTTTATGTGGATGGTTGAGACCACCCACTGCATGGGTTCACTTATGGTAATGATGCAGTGAGTGTTTGTGTGTGTGGAATCCAAGTATTTGACCTGACAAAGACTAGATTCCATGCCCACCAGCACCTGCAGTCCCAACCTGGGTATTCAGTCATCCAACACCACCCCTTTGGGCAAATATCACATCTACTGGTGTCATCTCTCAATGACACCAAGTAAAAAATATTTCCTTTTCTTCTCACTGTGTCTTCCAAGCCTGTAGCTGCTTCTTCTCATGTCAGGTCACCAATCTGATTGTTAACAGACCTTATTTACAACCGCTTATAGACATTTAATTGGCCATTGCCATGGCACCAGGGCAGGTCATGGGTGTAACACTATTACACCAGAAAATATCCAGCCATATTATTTCCTGACACCAAGCAAAGCAGATAAAAGCCAGTGATTGTGGGTAATGTGATTAGATTGGCTATTCTCCACCTCATGAGAAGGGCAGAGACTGTCATGCTCACCAGCTCCAGTTTCACAGACTGAAGAGCAGTACGTGTCACAACAGGGGTGTCAGACTCACCCTAGCCAAATGTTAAGATGAAATACGAGAATTTGACCAAGAGAGAACAATACTGCCCCCAAACCCCTCCTCAATGACCCTTTGGGTGTGAAAGGTTATTTTTGTATTAATGTCTGGGTTTCTTTCGACCAGTAAGGACTGTGTGTACTATTTTGTGGCTTGTTGAGGCAAAATGTAAGAGGAAAATCATGATATTGTTTGGCTTACGGTGGGGGGATTGGAAAATTGACTAATTATTAGAGTAATGATGATGGTGAATGGTGGAAACGGATCTATTTACAACTTCCAGTTCATAAATCCAGTATTGTAACAGAAATTCCAACCCAGTCTCATGAGAAAAGCTATTTTTCAAATTGGCCATTGCGTATGAATAGATACAATTTGATTTGTATGAAAACATACTATTTTTAGGAAGGAAAAGCACCCTTAAACCTATCCCTCAATGGGTCGTAAGAAGATCATGCAAAAATGTACAAAAGAATTGTATGATTTTATATACTGTAAATGTGCCACCAATTCGTCAAAATATAATATAGTTACGAATCACTGGTATTGCTGAATAGTATTTAATAATGACCTTGCACTTCCCTAAAATTCAATTAACAAAAATTACTGTCAATGCAAATATCTTGTTAGAAAGTGACTGACCCCAAAATGGGAAAACTATACAATTAGTTAAGTTAATTATTTTTTTAGGATTAATGTTAGTATACTAGTATTAATGGTATGTTAGTACTAATGATGTGCAGTAGCAAAGTATGCAAATTTTCTGAATAAAATACAGAGATGACTTCTACATTTGCCAAAATGTGCGGCTTAAGTACGCATTGGGGAATACTGTATTCCGCGATGCAATGAACTTGACTTGACCTTCAATTTTCAATGTGACGAATGAACCAGAAATAATTTCAACTGCCATTTTAACGTCTTCTTCACTAAATAGCTACGTTCGGAACAGCATACTAGTATACTACTCCATTTGAATAGTAATATCCAGGACATTTTTGACACAAAATTTGATAACCATTTTTATGGATAACTAGATGCCTCTTGCATAATGAGGTCATCATGTGACAACAGTATACTCTTTCACATACTATTTTAAACATATTAGTAGTATTCAGTAAGCTATATGCTGGTAATCTGTTCAGAAAAGCATTAAATCTATAATTTTGTTCATAATCAACTATTGGTTTAAAATTTCCTCTGTGACATTTTGTTTCCCCTCCTAGTGTGCAACAAACCTCTTACTGACAGTGTCACGCTCAGTCTCTCTTGTGAATACATAAGTGCATCTCAGTAGATATATGAGTGTGACTGTTTGCTCAAGGGGCGAAAGGCAATCCTTGGGGGCATTGCTGTGTGTAAGTGTGAGTATTTCCACGTGTGTATGTGTGTGTTAGGAGGCAGAGGAAGGTCTTGGTTGACCTCTGGTAGCAGCCGTTACCATAGCAGCCCCCGAGGTGGCAATATTTGGCTAATAAATCACTGTGGTAAACCGACTGACATGCTACTTTCTGATTGGTTGAATGTGAGAGAAGGCAGAAAACTACAAAGGGAAGTGGGTGGGTCCTTAGTAATGGTACACCCTAGAGTGCCTGGTGGTTTCTTGAGACTGACAACGAGACATTGTAGGGACCCAGGTGGCTACTTAGAGGGCAATATGAAGTATTAAACAGGAGTATTGGCACCTTTTAATCTTCATTAGGTTGATGGACAGTTTACATTCACCTCGCTATGATTGTAGTGTCCCTTAACCTTGAACTCACGCTTGATATCTCACAATGGTGATTTGTAAGAGGTGGAAATGCTTCTCTATGATCTTTGAGACTCATTCAAATCACTCTTCCATGCTATGCTGGGGTACAAAAGAAGGGACATGCTTCATTACTCCAAATTTATTATAGTGATGTAACTGTCAGTTCTCCTTTCTTCACTTGTGTAATCACAACACTGACATCAAGAAAAACCACAACAACCTCCACAACTACAGGTAACTAGACTTCTCTGAAGAAACTTTTAGTGCTGTTCGCTTAAAGGGACAGTTCACAATAAATAAATAAATATATTCTGTCATCATTCACTCACCCTCATGTCATCCCAAACCTCTACGACTTAATTTCTTATGAGGAACATAAAAGAAAACACTTTGCCAAATGAGTTGTTGTTTGTTCATACAATGGAAGTCAATGGTCACTAAAGCTGTTTGGTCATTAACTTTCTTCAGAATATCTTCTTTATGATCTGCAGAAGAAAGATACCCAGCAGGAAGAAGCCATACAGGTTTGAAATCACATTAGGATGAGTAACTGATGACAGAATTTTTATTTTGAGGTGAAAATAAAAGGCAGACATTTTTTTATTTTGAACTATCCCTTCAGGGAAAACTCACAATTACAATATTGTCGGTGATTGCCAGGGCCTTGTTGTGTGGTTGCTAGCACATTGCTATATGATTGCTAGGGTGTTCTAGGGTGGATGTTGAAGTGTTCTTAATGGCTGCTAGAACATTACTATGTGGTTTCTCTGTTGGTCTGGATGGTTGCTTGGCCATTGCTAGGTGGTTGCTAAAGTGCTTTGGTTTGTGGTTGCTAGGTGGTTCCTTACTGTCCCCCTGGTTTTGTAAGACCAGGGGCACAAGGTGCTTATTTTTTTCAGATAGGGTAACGCTAAATTTGTGATTTTAATTTTCATTCATGTCTACAGCACTAACAGTGCAAGATAGGCTCCCAACTTTAATACTTAAGCTTAGGGGTTTGTTTATACCAAATGTATGAGTGTAAGAAACACTCAACTGCCCAACCTAAATTCCACTCCGCAATAGATGTTCGATCAAGTTCATTTCCCAAAATGGCTTAATTATTATAGAGAAGAAAAAAGTCAACAGTTTTTAGATCATTTGGGATGATCACATCCTGAGCAAATGATGACCAATTGTAGAATGGAAATGGGTGTGGGACTCTGAGAACCATCTCAGACAATTAGGTATCGGAACTTCATTAACATACAAACCACAGCTGTTATGACAGGAGCAACTTCATTTACATTAAGGGTAGTAAACTGTACTTGTACAAAAGGTTTGAGCTTAGGATATTTATGGTTTATTCTGACTCCGTTGAGCCCAAGGTCACTGCTATGCTGCAATAAACATCATCATCATTGAGATCTTCAACGTCTTCATCATTTTTCTTACAGAACAGTGGTGACACCTTGCCTTAGCCACAATCAATCAATTAATCAATAATAATAATAATAATATAAAATAGAATAATAATAAAATATAGAACATTAATAATAATAATAAGAAGAAGAAGAAAAATAATGTAATAATTATAAAAATATAAAACATTAAAAAGAAATAAATAAATTGTAATAAATATAATAAATACATAAGAAGAAGAAATTAACAATAGAAACTAAATAAGAAAAAAATGTTGTAATAAAGTATATGAAATTTATAATAATAATAATTAACATGAATAATAATGAACAAATAAAAATAATAATGTTACCTAAATATTTTAATATTAATAATAATCACAAACAAATAATTAATTAATTAACAATTCAATCGCTAAAGCATTGAATTACAAAAAGACAGTGTGAGGTACAGTATATGCATGCTGACTGGTATCCTGTACTGCTCTTGCTTTAACAAATTAGAGGAGAAAAGGAAAAAGCTGCAGGCACAGGTCAACCAGTGGACTCCTCTGAGATGTTTGAGACAAGGTCCCCAATTTCCCCAATTGACAAGGGTAACAAAATCAGCAGAACCCTGCCTTCGGCGTGGGCCATGAGCATCAAGCGAGAAAAGCAATTAGAGCTCAGCTGTTCGGGGGACATGGTCTGCCACAAAGCCCAGGAGATAACAAATTCAGAAAACAAATATGGCTAATATTACAATCTGTGGAGCACCGACAGCAGTGATTGCTGTAAGTGCTGCAGAGCGGCCTGCAGGCAGCGGCGGTCATTAGCGCGTTGTGCTTTGGGCTTTGTGAACTGCACCGCTACATACTCAATCTCATTCCGACTTCTGACTGAGCGCAGAGAAATTAGACTGGCTCAATGAAACCACAGATGGCTGCATATCAAACAGAGCAGCCACAGTTAGCATGATCATCATATAGCGCTGCTCACAGCTAACGTACCCTGAGTTCACATAATAAAGTATAATAAAGCATTTTTTTTCAATTGCTCTCTGAGACTGAATTCAGCGCTACATAACAGGATGTAATAAAGTAATACAAACATTATTCTATTTATTTGGACATACAATTTATTTTCTATAAAAAGAGAAACTAAAAAGGCAAGGGAAAGGTGTTAATAATGTAGCGTACACTTTTATAGGCTTGTCACACCACCTTTGACCCTCCCACATGAAAAAAAATACTATAGTAATTTATAGTAAATATTATAATGTTTTTGAACCATACTATAATAAAATGTATTATACTGTATATATTATAGTATTTTCAACACTTTGTTAATGAATGCTACAGCATACTGTAGTATTAACTATAGTGAACTGATAAACTGTAATAAAATACTGTATTATACATTAGTTTTTTACTACAGTAAACTGTAGTGTATTGTAATATAATTATACCCTATAGTTGTAGAAAACTTAATACAGTATTGGGTAAAGTAATTTGTTTATATTATTATAGTTGTTATATTACCACAGCAACTATAGAATTACCACAACAAATTAATTCAAGTACTTTACTATAGTATGGTTCAAAAACACGATAGTATTTACTATAAATTACTATATTTTTTCATATGAGCTGGGTTAAGCAATATTGTCACATTTGTAATTTTGATGAAGTCCTACTCCATCTGCTCTATGCTAACACTGCTATCTGTGAGATGCTAATCCTGAATTTCAGTAAGGTATACAATCCCTTACAAAAATTAATCATGGTTTTACAACAAATAAAAACAAAAAAACAGGACATAACTATAATTAACTATAATAATCACAAATCTACCATGGTTTTGCTACAATAACCATAATTTAACCATGGTATTTGTGTAAAACTGTGATTATACAAATGGTACTGAATATGCCAAAAAACCTTGGTTACTTCACTTTTACTATGATAAAATCATGGTTAATTTTCATAAGGGATGTGAAAAAATGCCTTTTTAACAACATATAACCGATGTTTCTGCAACTTTGCAGAGTTGCATAAAATTTCATGTGGTGTGTTTAGTGTCTGAGAGAAGCTAAAAATGGTGAACTGTGAAGCCAACACATTAACTTGATTAGGAGACACTTCAATGCAAACAGGCTGCTCATTACAAACTGTAGGCTACTTGTCCAATCAATTTTATTGCACACTGCTTGTCTTTCATGGAAAAAAACATACATTATTAACGCATTTACTGTTGCAATTTCAGAATATTACGAATATTAGGCTGCATCATCTTGCATTGACTCAGGCTTCTGCACCCTCTCTGCGTTTGACAGTGCATTTTGTGAATCAGAGTCTGTTCTGTAGTCCTTCAAAGAAACGTGCTGCACCTGAGACACAGATTACCCGGACACAGACACATTGATTATGATCGATTGGCAAAAGTTATTAAGAAAAAATTTGTTACCACAAATTAAGAGTTTGTTCCCTTCATTTTAGTTAAATAGTGAATTTGTCCCCTCAAAATCATGGCCATGTTGAACTAATTTGTTCCTTCGTTTTAATTAAATCAAAACAAGGGAACAAATTAGTACAACATAGCCAATATTTATTAAGATGAGTGAACAAATTAAGAAGTCATGAGAATTCTTACTGCACTGAACAAAATTATAAACGCAACACTTTTGTTTTTGCCTCCGTTTTTCATGAGCTGAACTCAAAGATCCACGACTTTTTCTATGTACACAAAAGGCCTATTTCTCTCAAATATTGTTCACAAATCTGTCTAAATCTGTGTTAGTGAGCACTTCTCCTTTGCCGAGATAATCCATCCACCTCACAGGTGTGGCATACCAAGATGCTGATTAGACAGCATGAT